>PVHP010013216.1:0-41345 GCA_004024765.1 Zapus hudsonius | reverse complement strand
TCTCTCTCTCTCTCTCTCTCTCTCTCTCTCTCTCTCTCTCTCTCTCTCTCTCTGCTTGAAAATGAATAAATAAAATAAATAAAAAATATCAAAATTTCAACATGCCTTCAGGAAATTGCAGAGAACTAGAAACACTCAAGTTTACTTAATAAATATAGTCCTTTTCTCTATAAATTACACACACACACACACACACACACACACACACACACATACATGATGTGTGTGTGATGGTTCGAATCCGGAATATTCCTTATGGGCTCATGTTTTAAGCCCTCAGTTCCTAGCTTGTGGTATTATTTTTAAGGCTTGATGGCTATACTTTTCCCTGGTTTTCACCTGCTTTCTACTTTTTCTGATCTGTACCATGTGAACAACCACTTTTGGACTCTCCCAGCCTCCATGAACTGGGCTGCACCTGCATGTCTTCCCCACCATAATGCACTGAAATCCCTCTAAACAGTGGGCCATACCGTTTCATCCCTTAAGCTGTTTCTATCAGGTATTTTGGTCACAGCGACACAAAGACACTATTGTGAAGCAATAGTATTAAAAAACTATCATCAGCTTTCTACCATTGAAATTTCTAGACTCAAGAAAAGATGATCCCTGGTTTCTCCACGTTTCCTATTGTTATCTTAACTTGTCAGGCATTCGGTTCATTTTGATCATGAACACCTTCAAAGGGTGTGTACTAAGTTAGCCACCACTCAACAGCTCTAGAAAATCTCTCCTCTTCACTGAATTTCCTCATCACGAACACGGACAAGATCATAGTGCTGATCTCATCAGATTGCTCTCAGAACCAAATAACATCATGCATCTGAGAACAGCATCAGGTCAGGGCAGTGGTGTCTTCAGTTACCTTCCGGGGTGCTCTTTCTCCGTGTCACCAGAGCATAATACCTAGGCAACCACTTAAGAAAGAGAGAGACGTGGTGCATCTATGCCTTCCGTTTGGAAAGGGCTCTGGAAGGCAATGGCAGGTGCCTGCATCGGAGCAAAGTGGTCACATCCAGGAAGTCAAGAATGACTGAAAGCTGTGCCAGGCACAATTCCTTTTCAGGGCACACCCCTAGTGATGTAAGGACCTTCCACTGGGCTTCACTGCTTAACACTGCACAGCATTTCCCCAAACTGCCACCCCTGAGACCAGTTCTTCAAGTAGACCTTTGGGAGACAATATAATTATGCCCTAAGCAAAGCGATCTCATGAGGACATCACTGGTTCATTCCACTTTGCTTATCTCTGCTTCTGATTTCATTCTTCTGTTTGTATCTGTTTTCTGCGTTTTAGATCTTAGGAGTGCGAGGGTTCCCCTCTGCAGAAACTCTAGCATTGCTGGGGGTTGTGCTGCACACTGCGGGCGCTGCAGGGATTGTCAGGGGAGCCCCTTCTTTGACAGATGGGAGAGCCGAGGGCTGGAGATGCAATCTATCTGCCCATGGTGTGTGCACACTGGAGGGTTTCTGGTTAGAAGCGAAAATTAGAAATGAGGAATCTCAATTTCTGCATCCAGGGAGGGGTGAGGAAAATGAACAATCATCCATGTCACCTGTAGGATAGTTGATCCTCTTCATGCTTATTGAATGAGCTTTTCAGGAAATTATTTATAACCCCTATCTTCCTGGCCAAGAATTTCTCGGACTAATAAAGTCATGTTAATGGAGGTAGTGAAATAATAGTCATATTAATGTGGACAGTAAGCTGTATTGAGTAGGTAGTTTTGGTTTTAAGAATAATTGATGTCATTGGGCACCAACTGTATATCAGCTCATGTATCTATTTTTCTGCTGAAAGTTAAATATGGGCAAGAATATCTTACAGATTATTCCGTAGTTCCCAGACATGGCTGGCACATGAGAGATACTTCATAAATAACTCCAAAGTGTTATAATTTTTGTTGAAACATTAATTTAAGCACTAAAAGATGGTTTTATCTTGTGATCTGGATATTTCACATATGGTCCCCTAAGGGAACATGTCTGTATGTTACTGACAGCATTGTGGGTGGTCACTGCGAATTGGATATGCTCTGGATACTCATCTGTACTAGTCAGGTTCTCTAGAGAGATGAAGAGATGAAACCAATTGTGTGTGTGTGTATGTGTGTGTGTGTGTGTGAAAGAGAGAGGGGGGAGGGAGGGAGGGAGGGTAAAAATGAGCATGACTTTATTATTTATTACAAGGAACTGGCTCACAGAGTTATAGGGGCTGGCAAGTCTAAAATCTTCAGGGTTGGCTGTCAGTCCAGAGACCAAGGAAGAGCCAAGTTGAAAGGGGTCTGCTGACAAAACTGCCCCCCTTTCCTTTGGTGAAGCCAGTTTTTGTTCTATAAACTGATTGGATGAAGACCACCCACATGGTGAAGGGCAGTCTTCTCTACTTAAAATCTACCCATCTCAATTGACTCCAAAAACATTTGAGCACTGTATCCCAGCCAAATGGACATGTAAAATTAACTATCATGTGGTTCCTGCGAGACCATATTGGTAAGTTTTAAAGGATGCAGATCTCATAGTATTGTATCAGGTAAGTGCCCCAAAAGGAAAGAAGACAATATGGTTTAATGAATTCAACAGAGCCAGGCGTGGTGGCACACACCTTTAATCCCAGCACTCGGGAGGCAGAGGTAGGTGGATTGTCGTGAGTTCAAGGCCACCCTGAGACTGCATAGTCCAGGTCAGCCTGGACTAGAGCAAGACCTTACCTCGAAAAACCAAAAATAAATAAATAAATAAATAAATAAATATAAAGAGTTCAACAGCAGAACCTTTAGTGGAGGTACTGCTGTCACTGGTGGGCAATGTGATGATACTAGCTGGGACAGAGAGGTGCACAGGGACTCCCTGCCTGAAAGATAAGGGGAAGGAGAGGGAGATGTTTGGAACCTGTAGAAATAGAGCCACAGAAGAGAGCCATCCCAGAATGAGTCTAGAGCCAAATTCTTAGCTGGACCAGAAAGGTAAGATGGCAACTTGAGCTTTGGTCTCTTGTTGGTACCTGCCATTGGTCAAGTCTGACCGGATGCCAGCGGACATGGAGCTGTGAGGGATGTGTTTGTAGAGATCGTCCTCGTGGGCAGTTGAAGGTAATGACATGTGTGGGCTCAGCACAGCACGAGCGAATCTCAATGTGCAGTGCTTGTCAACAAAGGTAAGTAGAGAACCCCCTCAAACACAGTTCTGCTCATACAAATATACTCCGCACACAGAGCAGCAGGGTCCTGTGCAAGAGTGCACATCGAACACTGTGATAGCTCTGTGGTGAGGGAGACTACTGTGGATTAAAGGCAGTAAGTAGCAAACCAGATTAAGGGGGGGTCTCTCATAGACTATGAAATAGATGATTGCTTGTCATGAATAGAAGTGAGTGATTAGCTCAACTCTTTGTCACAAAGATCTAAGGTTCCAAAGAAAAATAAAAATGGAGTCAGAATCCCCCTTTCAGTTAAACGATGAGGCAGCTGAGGTCTGAGGGACGTGAAGAGCCCATTGTGGGTGATGGGTGGCAGTGCCAGACCTCATGAGACAGTGAGAGGCCTGCAAGGGGCATTCTTACTATACCACCTTCCCTTCAGGCCTGCTGCTGGCACCTTGACTCACTGAGGCGTCTGACCCCCAAGGCTTGTTGTGCTGGTTTCATTTCATGCCTGGTGACAAGGGAAGGACTTCTCCAAACAAATTCAGGTGTCATCTTCCAAGTTGGAGGACTTAAGGAAAGTCCTGGTGACTTAATACTGATACAAATCACGTCTTCTGTAAGTGACATCATTTGGTGACTACCAAGGGAATTGTGGGGTGGGACCTCAGGAGACCTTATGCCTTCCTTCAACAAGCCTCTGGCTAGCCTAGAAAATTGAATGGGTTTAGCCAGAGCGGATGGAGTTTAGCCTTGGCTGCTAGGAGGTGGTTGTTTTGCTCATAGGAGCTCAAGCAAAGGAGCAAGGATGGGGTCCCTGTATTTCCATCAAGAGCCCAACTCCTTTCCACTAGCTCCTGCCTTGTAAAGGTATGACCTCCCTCCCCCACCATCCCAAGAGTGCTACAGCCTGGGGACCAAGTATTTAGCAGACGTTTAAGATCCCAGTCAAAAAAGCCTTCCTAGCAGTGCATTTTTCCACCCTAGTGCCCCCACCTGCAGTGAGTGTGTGTGTGGGAAGAGGTCAAAGCCCAGAGAGGGCTGAGGCTTCCCAGCTGAGTCTGTGCGACAGCTCTCTAAGGCTCAGGCCAGTGCTTTCCTAATGGTGGGGGGCTTTCTTGTTGGGGTGGTATCATCTCTCTTCACCTGAAGAGGTATCCTGAGCCATCTGAAAGGTAAGAAAGGCACTTCAGCAATTACATACCCTGGAGGTAGATTTAACCATCAGAGATGGCATAGGACCCTAGCCATGTCTTGAGAGCAGAGTGTCCCAGGAACTTCTGGACAGGCTGGGAGGTTCTCCTGGCTCACAGGAGTCACGAGGCATGTGGATAGCCGGCAGGGGCTGATGCTGGACAGCAGGGTTAGGTTTTTCTTGAAGAACAAATGTCCCTGGTATAAAAGTGGGCTGTCAAAGAGCCACCACATTCTGTTCACTGCTCTGAATCTCCTGACCACCCATCCATTTAGGCATCATCCTCCCTGCTTTCCTTTGCAACCTGTGCCCCAAAGTGAAGCAAACCTACTCGGCCTGCTTGGCTCTTGGTATTTGGTTCCCACTGCTTCCCTTTTGGTTTTCTCTTTGTAAGGATTTTTGTCCCAGTGACAAACAAAACCAGAACTAAAAATAAACCATCAGATCAATAATTAACTAATAAGATAAAATGATAGAAGTAATCACTGGTGCCAGGCACCATCCCATTTGCATGCAACAGATGGGCTCCATTGATCTTTGAGTGGCCTCCGTTATTGTCCTTCATTGGCCAATGGGGAAAGCTGGGAAAGGCTAAGAAGCTGGCTCACGGTCACCAGCTAGAATACCGAGGGACAGGGAGCAGAACTCTGGTCTGTTTTCCTTCAAAACCGGAGATGCTTTCTACTCGACCACATTGCCTATAAAACAGGAATGGTGACGGCGGTCACAGGGCTTGCTTTGCAAGCCTGCCGTGAGGATCAAATAGACAGTACTTGGGAAAGCACTTTGAAAATTGCAGAGCGCTATATAAATATATGGTATTATTCTAATGTATCACCCGCCTACAAAAACACTGCTCAACCATTTCGTTTAAGAGAAGACACACCAGACCATTATTCAATAAGATAACACCACATGTGATCCTTTTATCATTGCAAGAATGTTTATGAAGTCCACAAAACCCAAGCCATTAGGAAGGTTTTGTTTTCTGAGCAGGCTCAGCACACTTGGAGCCAGCTCAAGAAACGGCCAGGAAGTTAAGCTGAAGAGACGCATTTAGTGTGAGAGACTCGGAGTAGAAAAGACACACTTCTGATAAGTTAGACTATCCCAAGATATCCCCAAGATGCTGTTTTTAAGGTGGTGAATGGAGGTCCTTTTGGTACTAACGAGAGGTACAATAACAATAACAGTAATATAAAATGATGACAGTAGTTACCAGAAGAATAATGTGGAGAGTGCTGGCTATCCAATTTTACTTCTGGTTTTCTAGCTATAACTTAGGAAAACTGCTTAAACTTTTCATATCAAATTTTCTTATTGGTAAAATGGGAATAAAAATAACATAAGCCAGTCAGGTACAGCAGCACATGCCTGTAATCCTAGCACTCAGGAGACAGAGGTATGAGGATTGCTATAAGTTTGAGGCCAGCCTGAGACTACATAGTGAATCCAGGTTAGCCTGAACTACAGTGAGATGCTAGCTCAAAAAAAAAAAAAAGAAAAAGAAAAAGAAAAAAAGAAAGAAAGAAAAACAAAAGGAAAGAAAAGAAAAAGAAAAGAAATCTACTTTGTAAGGCTGTTCTGATAATTAGACAAGTCATTGGAACTGAGCCTGTCATAGAGCAAGCATTTGGTAAAAATGACCTCATGTTATTAGTATACAAAATATTCCCGAATAACATAAGAATTGAATGAAGATACTAAACTCAGCCTCCCATATACAATTTAAGTGCTCTAAACTATTAATGTTCATCTCTCTAATCATCTTAAAAGTAGAAGTTTTGTTCCCCCCACATTTTACATGTAGGGAAACTGAGGCTCAGAGGATTGTGATCATTTGAGTCAAACTCAAAAATTTCTTTTTTCTTTACTATTTCCCCAAACTGCCAAAGTCTTGGTGGCTGGTTGCACATCCTTCATTCCTGGATCAAATACTGAAAATGGACTGTCCAGGGTCCTAGTACTGATGTCCTTGCTAAGAGATGAGCACCAAGGGGAAGGGAAGTCCCTTTAGGAGCAATGCCTTGTAGACATGATACAGCCTATCCATACAGTCCAGGGTTCTGGACCTAATCACTGGTTATTGGGCCCACTTGGAACTCATAGGTACTTTGAACCAGTTTTTAAGGAAATATTATCATGTGGGAGATGGACCTTGTCATAGTCAGCCACACGCCACTGGGATGACTCTCCAAACCAGGCACAGTTTATGAGAGGAAAGGATTTATTTGTAGCTATCGATACAGGTGAAATTCCAGAATGCAAAAGAGGCTGCTCCCCTTTCACAAGTCCAAGGAGAGACAGAAAACCATCACCAACACCATACACACAGAACAGCAAACAGGCAGGAGGGCAAGGAGAATTTCTTCTCCTTTATATAGGCTTAGGGTGGAGTCTTGCAACCCTATCCCAGACTTAATGGCTTCCTGAGTCTCTGGAATTTCCTTCCTGCACTGCCCACACAGGAAAGGATGTTTACTTCAAGCTCCTTTGAGCTTCTTTACATCCTGCCCCCTACTGAGAGGCTGCCTTCCTGTGAACATCCTCAGAGACCCACCCAAGATTACTTGAAAGGTCAAGTTGACAACAAAACTTAACCATCACAGACCTGATATTATACAATCCTTCAGAAGGGGGCTGGTTTCCCACTGGTTGATTTAGGATGATATCATGCAAGCTATAGCATCAAAACTTCTTTAACACCCTATTGCTGAAAAGGACAACGTTCTATTTCTGCTGTGTCAGGTGAGCATAGCAGTGTGGCTGTCAGAGTCTAGCAGACCTGGTTCTGCACCTTGGTTCTGTCCTCAAGTGGCTGCATGATTTGGAGTTGAAGTTAATTCTTGGAACTACTATTTCCATATTTACTAAATGATGCTTCCTTTCCAGCTCATTTTAATGATCAAGTACAATGCAGAACAATGCCAATACCCCACCGCCATGGCTCACCAAACCTAATTACCAAACATTCTAATCATCCTTTCTTTTTTAACAAGGCACACATAAGCCTTTCTAAACAGGTTTCAGTGTACTCCTATATATAGCGTGTGTGTGTGTGTGTGTGTGTGTGTGTGTGTGTGTGTGCGCGCACGCGCGCATGCGTGTGTGCTCCCCTATAGCTCATGGAGACACATATTCCCTTCCAAAGTTTGGCACAGAAATAAAATCATCTATGTGGAGTTGTCTAGCTTAATGCCCAGACAGTGTGGCTTTAAATAAGGCAAAATGAATAAGGGTGGAAGAATGGAGGGTGACTGAGCATATTGGTATTTTCTGCCAAGGGGTCCTTACCCTTCCCTAGGAACTTCACATTTGTGTGTCATTAACAGAGATCTGGGCTCAAATAATGCCCCCCTCAATTAAATATCTATCTCCTCCAACCTCAGCTAGACCACAGACCATCACATCTGATATTTGTATTTTCTTCATCCTTGGAAGTGCGCCATGCAAAAGAGGGTATTTGGGGTCCTCAGGCAGAGAACTGTCCCTGCCTAATTCCACATTGGATTTAGTTCTGTAACTTTTTTCAGGGTATGAGTGCTAGGGGCTCCTGTTGACTTTCTTGTGTTCCCTTTGCAGAGGGCCCTTGGTGGGCTCCCAGAGCACCTAGCAGGTGACTTGGGGGTGCTTGGAAATGCAGTACCTTTTGGCATTGCATTTAAGATACTGCTTTAATGTGTATTTTCATTCTTTTGTTACTGTTGGTTCTTTTCCATGTGTTGGATAGCTAAAAATGGACAGATTCAAAATCCAAAGTCTCTTTGGTTTCTATAGTAACATACTATTTGTTTGGCATACCAGCTCATTAACTGTTTTACCTAAGTGAATTTTCCAACTAAGCGAAGCATTCCTCATTATGTTACAAATGTCCTGCTGTTTAATGAACATTATTCTCTCTCTCTCTCTCTCTCTCTCTCTCTCTCTCTCTCTCTCTCTCTCTCTCTCTCTCTCTCTGTGTGTGTGTGTGTGTGTGTGTGTGTCACAGGAAGGAAGCAGCAGAGCTTCTCCAAGCACGACAGCTGATAAACTAAATATCATCTTCAACCTCCCTGTCACCCTTCCATTTGGGAGTTTCCACCTAGGTTACCTAGAACTCATTAATGGCTTGTCAGTAGCATCTGCCTCTTCTTTGCCTGAAATGTTGTTATAGTTTAAAGCAGTCAGAGCCTGTAGAAGGGTCTAGAAACTGCCTGATTCTAGGAATGGCTGATAGCTGGCAAAACCATAGTTTTCCTGAGAAATAATCTGAGTGGAATTTATTAACGACTGAGTTGCGTCCTATGCCTTACTGGTTCTTAACCCACATTGTGAGGGTGAAATGTGATGAGTGCGGGTCAGGCCACATTCTTGCACTCAGCAACAGTTGCCCCTAATCACATTCATTCTGGTTTATTGTCCTGCTCACCAACCAGCCACACTGCCTTTGCTCAGGGGCTGTGTGCACTCAGCTTATCTGCCCTGGACTGGAGACTCTTCACCCTTGGAGGCTGTGTATTCTACTGACTTTTAATTTAGATGATTTTGACATGTTGTTCTGCTCAGTAATGCAGAGACGCACGTGCTTGCAGAAATCAGCAGAAGTTTCAGTTTTAATTTATCATTGCCGTCAAGCTGGAAGAAAACCTGAGGTAGTGTTCCTGGAGGTTTTCACAAGAACAACATTCTCTGCAGTCTCAGTGTTCCCTGGTCCTGTTTGGCTAGAGCCATACCTCTGGCTTCAGTTAGCTATTTACATTCCCCTATTTTTATATAAATTGTGCTATATTAGCATATATTTCACACTGTGACCTAGTGTTCTCCAGATCCACTAAGCCAGGCTGTTTGTGCATTAGTCAACGTCAACGGAAGTAAAATCTCAAATTGAGTACAGACTATCCCCCTGCTCCATTGCCTGCTCTGTCATGCTGAAATGAATCCCTTGTTCTAAGAAGATTTGCTGTGAAATGCAGTCTATTTACATTAAGGCGACCTCTGTATATTTAAGACATAATTGTTTCAGGGCCTTCATTAATTTTTGAACTACAAGACCTAGATTTCTTCTCTTGTATCTTTTCTGTAACAATGGACGTTAGACAGCTCCAGAAAAAAAATAACAAATTGGTCCCCATTAAAATGGAGCTGGAAATAGTTTTCTGGTAATGTGCTCTACAAACAACAGGAGAATCTGATTGTAAATCAGCTCCAGGACCCAGCTGTCTCAGGGGCCAGGCTGGGAAGCTCAGGATAGAAGGTAGTCTGTATTTTTATGGAAAAAAAATAAAAACTCTTTTCAAAGTTCTGTAATTGATGAAGTGCTTATCTTGTCATACAAATTTAGAGTTGGATGGGTTCTCAGAGTTCACTGATTGTAGCCCCTTCCCACTGGTAATGCTGTCCTGGGGGTCTCTGACAAATTGACAGCCAGTTTCTGCTTGAACACTTTCAGCCATGAGAAGCTTACTCCCTTTAAAAAAATGCTTTTTTTATACACTATTTTATTTATTTGAGATATATAGAGAGAATGGGCACTCCAGGGCTCCCAGCCACTGCAGAGGAACTCCAGTTGCATGTGCCACCCTGTGCTTCTGGCTTTACGTGGGCACTGGGGAATCTAATCCAGGTCCTTCAGCCCTGCATGCAAGCACCTTAACCACTGAGCAATCTCTCCAGCCCTTAAGAAAAGGTTTTGATTATGCATAACATAAAGTTACCATTCTAGCCATTTATAGGTGTATAGTTTAGCAGCATTAAATACATTTCACGCTGTCATACAAATGTCCTCACTGTCTGTCTCCAGAACCTTCTCATTTCCTAAAGATAAAACTCCATTAAAAGTTAATCCCCAATCCCATTTCCCAGCCCCCAGTGACCACCATTCTGGCTTTTTATCCAGTCAACTTGACTGTGCTAGGAGCCTCAAGTAATGGAGTCAGGTCATTTTGTCCTTCTGTGACTCACTTGTTTCAGTTAGTATAATTTCTTCATGGCTCATTCATGTTGGACCGTATGCTAGGATTTCATTTCCTTTTTAAAGGCTGGATAATATTACACTTTATTAATAGACCATATTTGTTTATACATTCACCTATTGGCATTTATTTAGGTTGTACCCACCTTTTGTCTATCATAAATACTACTATGAACATGAGTGTATTATATACATAACTTTCTGCTTTCAGTTTTTTGGGTATATAGTCCCCAAATCAATTGCAGAAATGGAATCACAGGTCATATGGTAATTGTGTTTATGCTTTTGTGGAACTGCTATTACTTTTTTCATATAAAATGGCTCTACCATTTTACATTACCGTTACATCGGAAAAGGGTTATATAGTTTTCCAATAACCTTGTCAAAACTTATTTTCTATTTTTTAAACTATGTAAAAAAAATCGCATGAAATAATTAGAAGGGCATGGATGGACTTTGGCTTCAAGACCTGGCTGAGCCACATGTTAGCTGTGAATGTAGGGTTTTTGTTTCTGTTTGGATTTTGCAAAGTATGGGCAATAGAGGAGACTGGTACTAACTGTGATGGTTTATATGATTTCCAACTTGACAAGACCTGACATCACCTGACAGGTCTCTGGGCATTCCTGTGAGGGATTATCTTGATGAGGTTAGTTGAGGTGGGAAGACCCACTGTAACTGTGGGCTGAGAGCTTGAACTGAGTGAGAAGGAGAAAACTAGCTGAGCAGCCCCATTCACCTCTCTGCTTCCTCGCTGTGGGTGCTGCTTCCTCGCTGTGGGTGCAGTGGGAACAGCTGCCCCCCCTGCTACCCTGCCTCCCCTGCCATGATGGACTGTTACCCAACCTGACACAAACCACTCCTTCCTTAAGTTGCTTCTTGCCAGGTGTTTTCAACAGCAATGAGAAATGGACTAATAAACTGACTGATTAATTAGTAGAGTTAAATGAGAAAATCTGTATAAAAATACCTTAATGTCTGAAAAGAGCAGGCCCGGAAGGAATACTTGCTTTGGAGTTCTGGGGTTTCATTGATGGGTCCATTGTTTTGAGATGCTGATTGTTGGACTATCTTCTTCGAGTTGAATTAAAATCCACTTTGATAGAATTTGTGTATTGGACACCTTCAATTCATCATTAATTCTTCTCTTTACGGTGTCATGGAATAAATAATACTTCTGCATGTCAGCCCTCAATCATTTGTTGCCTTCTCTTGCTTTGGTTAAACATGTTGGTTTCCTTCGGTTTCTTTTTTTCTCCTCCCTCCCTCCCTCCCTCTCTCCCTCCCTCCTTTCCTTCTTCCCGTCATCCTTTTTTTCTTCCTTCCTTCCATCCTTCTTTCTCCTCCTCCTCTTTCTTATATATCCCAATCTAGCCTTGAACTTGATACATAGTTAAGGGTGACCTTGAGCTTCTGAACCCCCTCCCTCCATCATCCATATGTTGGGATTACAAAATACCATCACAATCAGTTATGCAGGGCTTCATGCATAGACCAGCTGAGCTGCGTACATATCCATCCACCCCCAGCACTTCTGAAACGATAATCCGTAGATTCTTGTCTTGTATCTGGACGATGGGTAACTGGAAATCCCACTGTCTCCATTCCTTTGGCATTCCTCCATACCTGTGATGCCCAAGGAAACATCCATGTGGATGCGGGTAAGGCTGTTTGATAGCAAGGCTATCAAACCTCATGGCTTCCCAACCTGTCTCCTGCCTCATTGCTCAGGATGTAGGAGGTCTACAGTACCAACATTTATCCAATTTAGAATCAGTATTTCAAATTTTCTCTCTTGACTGTCACCTCCTTAAGAGGGACTGTTTCCCTGTCCCTTCCTCGTGATCATGATATGCTAAATATACACAAGGGCTCCACTTCTGGAATAAAATTTGCTTGTCGTCCAAGGCACAGAGCCATCACAGGACCCACAGAGGGCATTGTCTGGAGTCTGCTCCTCTTCCATTGTTGAATGACTTGCCTACGGAAGAAAGGCTGGGGCGGGAGGGTATTTCTCACACTTTGAACTTGAGTCTTTGGACATGAAAGTCCAGAGGGTTTCATCCTGCTCCTCCCAGTCCTGTAATTCATCGGCTCTCCAATGCCAAGCTAAATTGCCAGTTTCCAAATCTGCCCTGAAGGAGGGTGGATGGAATACCTCGAAATGCCGGTGCTGTTCCTCCATTCGTAAATGGTTGGAAGAATTCTGTTTGTTTCTGTCCCATGCCTAACTTACATGAAAGATTTTTTTCTTTTTTCTTTATGAACCCTTTGATATCCAAGGAGACTTGGCAGTTTTAGTATGAACCTTTTTGCCCTTAAAAACAAAAATCACAGGCTGGAGAAATGGCTCAGCAGTTAAGGCACTTGCCTCCAGTGTCTAAGGCCTTGGGTTCAATTCCCCAGGACCCACATAAGCCAGACCCACAAGGTGGTGGCCCTGTGTTCTTTCTCTCTTTCTTTCTCTGTATCTCTCTGCTAGAAAATGAATAAATAAAATGTGTTTTAAAAAATCACAAACCTCCTTCCCTGAGAAGGGAAGTTGTAATTTCGTGGTGCTTTCTCCCTCCTCCTCAACTGTCTGTTTGAAAACCTAGTTCCTCATGCATCACCATCCCAGGCATGTCATCTGTTTACAAAAGAAAAGGTAAAAGCCAGCTTTTCTTCCTGTCTTTAAAAACACAACAAAAAACAGAAGGCATGGTGGCTTACTTTCTTGGCATTTTCATGGAGAACGCAAAATCTTTTCACCATAAAGCCTATTATAGTTGAAAGACATGTGAAAACTATATGTACAATAAAAGTCCTGTTTTAAGTAAATGATTGGTGAATTCACTTACCATTGATGTATAGGAGCTTTATAACATGGGTTTTGTGATTTTTTATTTTAACCACCTAGAACACTATTGATAAACAGTTCACAGCTATTTTGAGACATTTGACATGCAGAATGCTGGCACGCAGGTCTTATTTTGCAAAGTCAAGGCAAAGTGGTCACTGATTTGCCCGTTTTTCATATGTGTGCATGGGACAATGCCATTCTGTCTTTTGTGAACAGCACAACACTGGCATCCAAACAGTGTCTATTGTACATAAGGATGTGTTCCAAGACCCCCACCTGATGAAGTGAGCTCACTGATATAGGCAGTGTGACATACCATTTATAGGTTAGAACACACGAGACAAGATTTTACTTACACACAAATTCTGAGGTGTGGCAACAACTGTACTAACAATCCAGAGAGCTGTTAACTGATTGCCAGGTAGGAACAGAAAGACAGCACAGATTCACCGAGCAGGGTGAAGGGAACCAAGTGCTGAGAGCTCATCATGCTGTTAGGTATGAAGTGCCATTAAAAATTCTGAAACGATCATTTTTAGAATTTTCTATTGGGTATTTTCGGATCATGGTTGACTATAAGGTAACCGAAACCTTGGGCAATGAAACTGAAAATTACTGTGCCCTGTGCCTGGAGGTGTAGAGAGCAATTACCAGGTATAGCAGGAAAAGGCAGAGCTTCTTGGCTCAAGTGGACCCCATTGTCTTTCATGTGTAAGGCTGGTGTGTCTGTGTGCGGATGTCACTTGTGTTACATTCCTTTTGATTTGCCACCCAGAGAACTTAGAAAAATATCAGGAGTAGATGCTCTTGAGTTTCTTTAAGGTGTAAAGAGGAGGGCCTCGGCATGTGTTTGCAAGAATGAAGGTCACTGTTGACTTGGAAGGGTGTCTGAGAAGCCAGTAACCATCCTGACAGGGTTGTCAAGGAATGACCCTTATCTCCTCTCGACTCTTTTGCTTGATGACTCAACCACTCATTTCACATTTCAGTATGGTTCATTCCTAAGACACTAGGAAGCAGGAAATAGTAATGTCTATCCCATATCATCAGATTTCTTGGCTTCATATTTTAAATATTATAACCTTCAGAAAGATGCTTTTTTTCCTGTTATTCAGACTTTAGTGGAAGCACATGGCCCTTGTATATGTCCAAGAGTCCATAAAACATTTAAAATACATTAAGTGGCAGAGAGCAGACCAAACATCTCTATAACAGATTAATTCTATCATGTACCCTTCTGTCGGGATATTTGTGTTGAAAGAGATGGACCACAGAAACACATCCTAATCAAAGGCTTTAATTAGCAATCATTCTCCTGGAGGTCATGCAGTACAGGGGAAAGAACTGTGTGTTCAAGTCTTAGTTGGCTCCTGACACTTTGGCACATCACCCTGGAACCCTTGGTTTTGTCATCAAGAAACTAGGAAAAAAACACTTGAACATACTTTAATGAAAATCTATAATGTGCTTTATAAGCTTTGATGGATATATGAGCTGTTACTATGATTGTGCTTTTAACTTATTACTGAAGTCCTCCTCCTCTTCCAGGCCTCTTATTTCTCTGCTGTCTGTTGCTTTTTGGTGTTTGCTGGCTGCTGGTGGTTACTCTCTCTGCTTGGATTCATGAAAGGGAGTCAGCTTCTTCTGCCATTGATGGAACTTTCCCTGGGTCTGTAAGCTTGAAATAAATCCCTTCATCCCATGAAACTATGTTTGGTGGGGTGCTCACCTCAGCAATGTTGGAGCTGACTACAACAACCCACCAAGCATTACGTACAAAAGAGAGTACATAAAAACAAGCGTTCACGTGCACCAGTTCCCCAGGTTCACACAGCTCCCTGGGTCTGGAACCTTCCTGCCTACTTAAGAGGGAGGTCTCCTTTAAAACTCAGGTCAGTGTCACCTGCCAACTTTGCAAGTGTTAGAAACACTTGTTGTGACAAGGTGTTCCTCCTTGGGGGGCCCCAGAATACCTTAAGCAAAGAGACACTGAGAACTCCTTTTTAACGTCTTCCATTTTTGCACATATGCAGTCTATAAAAATCTAAAAATACAGAAGTATATTCAATAAAAAGTCAGTCCCCTTCTTACACCTGCTCTATTAACAGCTCCCCTCCTTAGATGCAAATGCTCTTCCTAGTTTTGGGTAGACATTGTGTAGCTATTTCATCCACATGTATTTTATACAAGAACATATATACTATTAAGCTATTAAAAGTTTGCATATATAAAAACTCCTAAGCATAAACACAAGCAACTGAATTTTAACACAGGTTATTTTTCCTATACATGCTTTTGTTTTTTAACCTAATGATCCATTTTGGTATTCACCTCAGATCAATCCATAAAGAGCTACATCTTGTCCCCCTGAGGATTTTGGGTAGCTAAGACTTATTTGACAAGCTTCCTGTTGTGGCATAAACAGATGGTTTCCTGCCACAAAAAAAAAACATATTCTAATATCACTTTATATGTGTCTGAGCACATCTTTGGAATGACGTTCCTGAAAGTGGAGCAGCTACCTCTCTGCGTTCACATTTTACGGTTTCATAGATATTGCCAAGTTGAATCAATTTATATTCCTACTCATATGACAAGTCTCATGTCTTCATGTTCAGTGAGTCATCAAACTATTTTTGTATTTCCAATCTGATTGGGAAAAAAATTACATCTTTATGAAGTTTAAATATTTACATTTCTTACCAATGAGCTTGCCTGTTTCCATGTACTTAAGGTGTTAGGGTTCCAGTCTATAGATTGTCTCTGCATGTCCTTTGTCCATTTATCGATTGTGGTTATGCATATTTTTGTCTTGCCTACCTACCTGTAGAAGATTTGCCTTCTATATTCTGATGGCTCTCCCTTTGCCTTTTGAGCTGAAAGAATTGTTTTTCTTACTATTTTGTCATATGTCATGGTATATGGGGGTATATTTTTTCCTTTATAGCATCTTTCTTTTGATGGCTTTTGGATGCTGTCAAACTTTAGTAACTTTATCCCACATGCTGGGGATATTCCTGTCTGATGGGGGACCTTGAAGCCACCATTCAGGAAAGGACAATCTGGAAGGCTTGTGGGGAAAAGTCTGTGGAAATGAGGGTCCTTTGGCAGGGAACAATGTCAGGCAGCTTTGCTGTCCCTAGTGGCTCTGTCACCCACAAGAAATTCACCAAACACCTTTGATATGCTGGCAGATAGGGATGCAAGTATTCCGTGGGGAAAGCATGCTTCTGTGAGCAGAGGGACTATCCAGTTACCTTATAAGTGACACAAAAAAGCAGACAGGCCTCATCCATCAGGGCACACAGTAGCTTCTGCCGTTCCCAGTCATTGCAGTTGATTTCCAAGGCCTCTTGAAATGCTGCAATTTGACAGTTCAGGGGGCAAGAAGAGCCCTCCCTTGTCACATCTGAGTGACTTTTTGGTATCTGAAGCATGGCCTGCTTTTTTTGTGAAAAGTTCCAAGTGGGTAGCTGCAGACTCCTAGTTTGCCTCAAGGCCACAGGTACAGCTGCGTTTCATTTCCAGTGCCTTTAGCGACCCCTCAGAAACAATTTAAAGTGTTTCCATCAGATCTGACAATGGCCTTGGCAGATTGATGGCCAGTGGAAAAGAATAGTCACAAAATTAATCTAATGACAGTATGAAAACAAATAGCCTATTGGATGAGAGAATGGCGAAGTCATGGAGTTTGAATAGCCTTTTCTATTGGCTGTGCTGTTTGTGCTTGTAAGAATAGCTCTCTTCCCGTATCACTGTTTAAAAGAGAGGTTGCTGTACTTCTGCCTCTCTTTAATGTAATCAAAGTGCTCCTCCACATGGTCCTCCCAGACTGGGGTGATTCACTGTGGTGGGCAGGTCTTCACAGTGCTGCTGTACAACAGTGGCAGAAGTGTTTCCTTCTGCTTGTTCTTTGAATTTAGAATTGCAAATTTAACCTCTGAACACAGAACAACATCTGCAATCATCTTTTGGGGGTAGGGGGCTGTGGTAGTTTGAATGAATGTCCTCCAACAGATTTAAGAGTTTTTTAAAGTTTTTCTTTCTCCAGTTGCCTGGCTGGAGGGTGTGTCACCTTGGCAAGATCCTAGGGTCCAGCCCTAAGGTGTTTCTGGGGTGGGTCTGGAATTCCACGTATACATAGACAAAGAGCAGTCTGAATTCAAGCCTGGAGTTTCTGCTTTTTACAAGTTGGAGTGTGCTTGCTTGCTTTTGGAGTTGCCGATGATGGGTTTCTCTGCTTGGACCTGTGAAAGGGGGCTGGCCTCTTTCTTCATTGTGGAACTTCCCCTGAATCTGCAGCTTCAATAAATCCTTTCTTCCCATAAACCATGCCTGGTTTGGAGGATCATCCCAGCGGAGTGTGTCTGACTATGATATGGGCGAAGGACTTTGGAATCAGAAAGATGGGGTTCAATCCTGTCCCTGTCCCTGTCCCTCTGGCTTTAGGCTGCTCCCTAACCTCAATGAGCCTTTGTTCTCATCTGTAAATGGGAATGTACTAACAAGCCATCCCATAATGTAGTGTTTGAGACAAGGGCTTAATAAGCTTAGGAGTCGGTGGTTGGGGGAGAGTTCTCTACACTGAGCCAGGTTGAACTCAGTAAGCTCTGTGAGCTAAAGTAAGTCACAAGCAATCCAGATTAGGTGGTGGAGAAATGGATTCCATCACTTCATTGGGGACCATTCAAAAAGATGTGTGCATAGGAAGGAATGCACTCGCTGCTTCAGGGCCTTGTATTGAGATAGTGCTTTTCCTTTAGGAAAGTCAGCACGAAGTGCTCCCATGGTGAGTGGCTGGCAGAAGTGGGTAAGCCTTGGAAGGGGATACTCTGCTGTGGTTCAGGTCCTGTGCACAATGTAAAGAAGCTCTCGTGGGTATAAAGAGCTGTCACTCTGCCTTCCTCACCATGATGGGCTGAAATCCTTCAGAACCCATGAGCCAAAATGCAAAAGTAACTAACACAATAATAGTATCCTGATTGGATATAAAGAAATCCAGACTTGGGGCACAGACTTGCTGGAGGTCAGTGTTACAGTTTACTACTTAGATGAATAAATTGTGCTGGCTTGAATCAGCAAGGTCTCTTGTAGACTGATTATATGGGGAGAGTGCAGTGATTATATGACCTGTGCCTTCAGAACACATGTGTTCAGTGGTGACCAAACTTAGTGGTGGTGCTGAGAGCAATGTGAGGGCAAGTAACAACCTTCTCCCCAGCCTCCAGAAGTGTATTGAGTCCTAGTGATTAAGAAGAACGCTCACAGCAACTGCAGGTTCCCTTACAAAGTGTCTTGAGGGAGGAGAAGATAAAGTACTATGGGATTGCAAAGGATATTCTAGAAGGGATTCTGGCCTCAATTTAGGCTCCGCTTAATGTTCCCCTCTATTTAATTCTAATTATTGTTCTCCTCAGGCCATCAATAAAGACATGGTAGGAAAACCCAGTCCAGACAGAGGCAGCATTTTAAACTGGAGCAATTTGAGACAAATTAAATGTTTGCAAATTGCCAGCCATCTCGATTCTACATGCCTGGAACATTCTGGCTGGAGGTAAACCAGGATAATAGTAATCCTTTTCTGCATCCACCTCTCTGATTGAAATAATTTTCACTAATCCAGG
The DNA here is from genome assembly GCA_004024765.1 of Zapus hudsonius. Lineage (NCBI taxonomy): Eukaryota > Metazoa > Chordata > Mammalia > Rodentia > Dipodidae > Zapus > Zapus hudsonius. Next base: position 22,592 of record PVHP010013216.1, on the reverse strand, counting down.
AGGCCCTCAGTCCCATTAATTTAAACACTTTATTTTTAGGGATAGCCAAAAGGTACAAATTACACTTTCAATAGATTTTTTTTCCTGAAGTTTGCCCCTCCCCCCTCTTACTCATCACATTAGGGGAATTTGAAATGAGTGAATTAACAGAATACCAGAAGAGGGCAGGGGGAAATCCTACAGGTGTCAGGGGTGCCTGGGTAGAGGAGGAGGTGGGGAGAGGGTCAGTGAAATGCCTGGGTGGAGGTGAAGTGGGGGAGGGGTTATGGCTGTGTTCTTCTGACATCTGATGACTTATCAGGGGACCTTGGGCAAGTTCTCTGCTCTAGTCTGAGTTTCCTCCAATCAAACCAGGCTATAATTATCTTAGGCCTTGGTACTTCCCATGTGGAGCCATGAGCTAATAATGCATTTTCTGTGCACACATTTCTTGAAAGGAGGACTCCGACCTAAACACAAGGTACTTGGCGTACTCCAAGGTGCTTGGAATCTTAAGAGCTGTCTCAATTGCTTCCAAAGTGGGCTCCTCTTTTGGAAATGCTTTCAGTGGCTGGGAATCAAGGCTGAAAGGTGGTTTGTTTCTCCTCTTTCTATGCCTCAAGTAGGATTGTGACACATTTTTAAAGTGTGTCCAATTTGCCCATTTGATGAAGGACTCCACAGACATCCCACTATTGATATCCTGTGTAACTTGGTGATGACTCAGACACAGCACTTGCCGTTCTTTGCAGAGTCATGGCTTTCCATCTAAAATCTATGCAGCGGAACCTCTAGCCAACCAATTGAGGGACCTTCAAACTCGACAAAAATATTTGGCTTTGAAAGGCATTCTAGAAGTTCAAGTTCTTGCCTTGGCTAATATTCATTTAGCTATCTCAATATTGTTTGCTGCCCAAGTAATGTGCCAATTCCCTTGTGTCTGGATTCTTAAGTCACACTAAAGCTCTCAGTTTATATAAGCCTTCTTGTTTTTATTTATTTATTATTTATTTACAGTCATGTCATTACTTGAGGTGTGCCGTGCTGGTGGTTTAAGAGACCCAACATCCGACTATAGAGGATATAAGACTCACCTAGACAGATTCGAGTTGTGAACCAGCAGTCCAAAAATTCATCCTTAGCAAATATGCTCCCTAAATAGGCATTGGAGTCACTGAACTGAACACTCTTTGGTTGTATCTAATGTTAGCAAAGAGTCTTTATGCAACTTTGCTCAGGGCTTACCATTCGCTGGGCGCTGACATCATCTCCAGGTATTCTTCCTGTCAGCACCTCAAAACAGATGGCAGAGTCATTACTATTAGGCCCATTTTATGGATGAGGAACTGAGGATGGGAAGTAATGCTCCTATGGCCATGAGCTTGACTCTGACAGAGCTAGGATCAGAGCATGTCCAACTCTGACTCTGACCCCTTCCACCCACTGCCCTCGCTTCCCGGGATGGCCTCTGTCTTGGGACAGCAGAGGCCTGAGTTATGGAAATCACTCTGCAAATACTGTCCAATAGAATTGGAAGGGACCATGTACTGATGCCCACAGGAGCACAAATGTGACAAATTGAAAAGTAGATAAATTGGATAATCCCATTTGTCTTGTCTTTTCAGTAGTACACAGGCATTAGCTAAATTAGCAGGTTTGTTTTATTTTCCTGTTAAATTGCAGGCTGCTATGCTGTGATTCAGGCACAGTATGACATGGAAGTATTCTTTTGTTTGAGGTTCCCTGGGTGGGGGGGTTTCATTCATTTCACTATCACACTCTTTCTTGGAGATGGGATCTGTGCTACAAAATAACTCTTTTAGCACTTGTAATTCCAGCAGTTGGGAGGCTGGAGGATAATGAGTTCAAAGTCATCCTGGGCTACTTAGCCAGACCTAGTCTCAAAAACAAAACAGAACAAAGCAAAAGTTTTCTTTTAAGAGTTGCAAAGGTTTGGGATGACTCAATGGTAGAAAGCCTACCTCATACCAAGTCTCTAGCTTCAATCCCCAGCACCACCCTCTCAAAACTATATTTTCTCTTCTGGGGTTCATCATTGATTGGAGCCAAGCCAACTGGAGCAGGCACCATGTAACTTTCCACAGTACCACGTTGAATGGCCAATGACTTTCTCTATTATAAGGCCCAAGTATAAATGAAAAAGAGCACTGAAAATTGAGAAACCGTTCGACAATGTGTTTCATTGCTGGAGATAAAAGCACAAATGACTCTGTGAAGTTGAGGTATGTAGTATTAGGGCCGATCATTAAAATTGGGGGAGACATTCCCTGTTTGTGACAGAAGCATCTCTTGAGTTCCAAGACAGGTTTGTGGCCCTAGTTGTTGTCTACAGTGGGTGGACCACTGAGAACCACCTCTCCTATGGTGACAGGGGTCTCCAGAGTGAAACTTTACCACATCTCAGTGTATTGCTCACTTGTAGAAAATTTTATTTTATATATATTTTAACCCAAAGGTTATCTGGGCCATGTCTACCCAAATATCTGACTGGTTATAAACTGCAGAAGATTTATCACCCCATATTTTGCTCAGGACAGGTTTCTTCAAGATTGTGCTGGTACTTGCCTCTCATAGCCCCCCTCACAGGATTTATCAGACTGTCTTTTAATTATTGATTTTCCTGTCTTCCTTCCAGACCATGAAGTAAGATCCACCTTTACATTACGTTCAAGAAGTTAACTAGTGTGGGACAGCAGATGCTCAGTAAATGCTTGGTAAATGGATAGGCCAGTAGATGGATTGGTAGGGGGTCGGATCAATGAACAAATGCACAGGGACACTAAACCCTAGCGGAAAATGGATTTTTTGTTGTTGTTGTTGCTCCTTTTGGCCATTTGTTTCCCAAGTGCTGCCATGTATGATGGCTTTAGGGAACTCCTTCCTAGGACAGCTTCATTTCATTCCCATTGTGTGTAGGACTCTGCCAAGACTTCATTTATTTTACAGAAGACAAGAATAAATTCTCAGGTTGTGAGGGCAAGACAGAGTAAAGGCTTCATTTTTGGGATCTCCTATTTCTTTTGAATGGCCAGTGACTCTGAATTGATTAGAGAATATTGCTAGGCAACAGGCCTTTATTATAGGATGGACTACAGACTATGAAAAGCGTTCAGGTGAGCCGCATGAAGCAGCAGTGCAAACACCATGGGGTGGCTTGGATGATGAGGGGCAGGGAGGAGCCCCAGGAGGCTCTGCTGAGGGCTTGTGAGAAGAAGTCCAGCTAGAACAGGAATGCAAGGGAGGTGTGCTGAGGTCCTCAGCCCTTTGGGTGTCCTTGGCAACTGGAAAGCAATGATCCTTGCTCAGCATTTCCCAGCATGCTCTAGAGGCAGCAACAAACCAACTGCACTGAGCATGCGTTCTGTACCCAGAGGCCTTGTTCCTTGAACTTCTCCTTGGGGAAGAGTAAGTCTGACCGATTTTGGAATCTCTGGGACTTTACACTATCACCAACAAGATCTTGACTCCTCAGAAACAAGCCGAGATGTGTTATTTTTATCTACAAGAAAAAGACTAAAAAGACACTAACAATAGCAGAAACCTTGAAGCCTCAAAATGGAAGACAGTTATGACTATTGTTAAGTAAGGTTGTTGCGCTCCTGAGTTATTGGCATTAGGGTGCTCACCTCAGCCTAGAACAGTCTTTCCATGAATAATCACCCTTGTTCTTTGGTTGCTATTCTTCAGTGCTGCCAGAAGCCTTCAGTGCTGCCTGCCTCTGATGCCCGTCTTATCGTGTTTCATTTTAGTGCCAAAGCCTATTTGAAATGTTCATCATATATCATGATTGATTGGCTTGCCTACAACTCTTTCCTTCTGGATGCCTCTTCTCTTTGATTATAGTAACCAATTTAGCAGAGATGCCTTTGAGTGGATGTACACAATTTCATCTTTACAGGATAGAAAACGGAAACACTAAATGCCAGAGGTAAATGGATAAACAAAGTATCTAACATCACACCATGAAATACTACTCAGCAGTGAAAAAGAACAGGCCAGCATTAAATGAAGTGAATTGGGGAAATCTTAAGAGCATTATAATGAGTGAAAACAAGCTAGTCTCAAACAGCCACATACTACATGAATCCTTTTGTAGAATGTTCCTGAAGCAACCGAGTTATAGAAATAGAGACTAGTTTAGTTAGACAGGTTTTTTTTGGGGGGGGTGGTGGGGGGACTGCCAAGGGATGCCAGGAGGAAGACTTAAATGGTGATAAAATAGTGTTTATCTTGATTAGGGGGGGTGGATACATGCATCCCGATGTGTGTTGAGATGACCACATTTTATATACATTTTGGAGCAATATCAGATTTCCAGTTTTGATATTACACTGTAATTATGTGAGCTGTAACCATTGGAAGGATATACATGCAAAATGTATATAATCTCTGTGACCTTCGTACACCCATTTGATATCCCGTAGTTACCTCTCTCTCCTCCTTCCCCCAAGTCCTGGGTCCCACCAGAGCCTCTGCTGATGGAGCAGCTTGGCAGGAAACTCCATCTTGGTTCTGGCCTCTCGCCCTCTCTCTTTCTTTGAATAACTATTAGAACTTGGTTCCTGGGTGCACGGGCACCTTCCTATCAGCTCTTGGTACCCAAGAAGTTGCTTTTCTTTGCATCTCGGCCACGCACTGGATTTTTCTTGTGGTTTTCTTTGGCGTTCTTAGCTTTTGTAGTCCAGGTGGGAAAGAGGCCATGTCTGTCAGGTCTGCTGTTGCTCCAGTGTCCTGGGTGTCCCAGCCTCCTGACATTTGCATACTCCTCTCCTACAAGACTGTGAAGCTTGGGGAAATGGTCAGGCACAGGTAAGACATTTGTATCCCCATGCTAATCTCACATGTAAAGCTAGAGTCAGTCTCTGGAGTTTCACAGAACGTGGACCATCCACTCTGCATGAGGTCATACATAATTTAAAATAAAAAAAATACTGGAGCCTGTTACCATGTTTTTGTAACTTTTACAAATGAAAGATGAATTGTTTCTGTTGAAGAAAGATCCAGAGCACTTTTATGCATCTATTCTCAGATCCTCATACTCTGGTTTCTCTTCATATCATTTTTGACTATTATTACTATTATTTTTTACTATTCTCAGATCCTCTAGTGTTCCCTGATAATGACGTCTCCACAAAGCCCTACAGACTGGTAAACAAGTACTGGGCCTCGGGATCCATCCATTCTAGGATGAGTGGTTCTGGTCAAGGATTCATGCAACCTGTTCCTGTCACACCTGGCTTTTTGGCCTTGGGGCTGACACCTGTCTCACCTGCACCCCTGGGTCAGAGATACAGGATGTGCTGTGGAGGGTGCTTCTTGGAAGAACTTCTGTATCCTGTGATGTTAGGTCTCTACCTGCCAGCAGCTGAGAGGAACCAGTAATCCTTTCGGAGCACAGGCTTCCATTGCTGAGGTCCATTCAAGTCTTCCACCGCCCCAAATCGCTCCCACTGTTCTGGCCTAAGGACCACAGCCCTTGTGTCTTATGGCGTCAGTGCCAAAAGATCAATCATCAGAGAAACTATTAGGATAATCAATACACCTATTGATCAAATCTGAAGAATAGCTTTGAGATTTGCTCTCTTACAAAGGTTGAGAACAAAAAGGGCTGAAATTTCCTAAAACGTGCTTGATTTGTTTAAATAGGAAAAAACCACATATAAACGCGTCAGTTCTTAGAGAATGGGGATGAACTCAGGAAACCCTCACAAAATGAAAAGATTGGCTTGGATTAGTGAAGCATGTGAGATGCAGTGTTTTTAAAGGCATGGCGAATGCATTATTTCCAACATTGACACAGCAGCCAGCGAAGGAGTCCACATGGAGGAGGGCTGGTCTGCCTCCCACACAGGAGGAGGCCTGAGAATCTCAGCTCTGCTCTCCAGGCCAGGCCCCTGCAGGATCTTCTTGGTTCACTATTGAATTCAAACCCCCATCACTGTCCTGTGAGGAGCTTTTATTATTCCCATTGAATAGATGACAAGTCAAACAAACAGAAGCAAATAAGGGGCTAGGGACATAGCTGAGCCTTTAAAGGTGCTTGCTTACAAAGCCTGCCAGCCCAGGTTCAGTTCCCCAGTACCCACATAAAGCCACATGCATACAGTGATGCGTACTTCTGGACCTTGGTATGCCATATTCTCTCTCTCTCTCTCTCTCTCCCTCCCTCCCTCTCTCCCTCTCCTCCTTCCTCTCTCTTTCACATGCAAATAAATAAAAATACTTTTTAAAAAGTCAGATGACTTATGATCACAAAATTCATGAATTGTTCTTTCAATTTCAGCTTGTCTTCCCGTTAACATCTGTGTGCCCAATAGCACATATTGACTTGCTATCACATAGTGGCTTGATGAAGGGAGAGTCTGCCGGTCTGATAATCCTTATAATGTGAAAAATCACATCCTTTTGCAGTGAGGAGGAGTCTTATTCCATGGTTGGAATCCCACAGGTCAAGGTTGATGGTTGTGTCTCTTTCCAAAACTTCTAGTGTCTGTGGGATTGATGGAGCACAGGTTGAAATGTGCCTAGTTTCTCTTAAAATTCAACCTTCCTTTTTAGGAAAAAGAATTAGCCATTATTTGGGGATTTGGGAAGGGGGAATTACTGATACTAGGCTGGTCATCTGGCTCAGTAGGGAAGAGTGTCTGAGGACCTGAGTTCGATCCCCAACACCCATGTAAATGACCAGGCATGACTGCAGGCATCTATAAACCCAGCCCTGAGGGGAATGAAAACAGGAAGATAGCTGGTACTACCTGGTCACACAGGACAAATGAAAACGGGGAGCTCCAGGGTTAAGTTTTGTTTAGGGAAATAAGAAGCAGTGATTGGGGAGGACTCCTAGCATCTTTCTCTGGCCTCTGCACCCATGTGTGGAGGGCACAGACACATATACACATATATACACACATACACACACCACATACTGTTCACAAACACCAAAAATGAGCGAAGGAATAAAAAAGAGATTAGCCTTTTAAAAGATTGGCTTCTGAAAATAGTTCTTTTCAGGGAGGCTATTACTCATATTTTAAATGATTTTATCTATTTTTATTAACATTTTAGCTGAGAACTTGAGCCTGTGTTATCTAAAGGAGTGAATCTTAAGGCTGAGAACAAAGTTTGTCAGAACCAGCCCAATTAATGAGCTCAAATATTGAAATTATCTTTTCTGTTGCCCAAGAACTGAGTGGTAATTAGTGCCTAGGGACACGTCGGGAACACTTTCACTGTTACTAGTGCCAAGAATCCATTCATTTGTCGTGGGTTCCAAATTATATTCAATCAGCAGTTCAAACTCCAATTGGGAAAAGCAGTGACATGCAGCTAACTTTGTCTGAACGTAATACTGGGAATTGAAACTTGCATTTCTGGCAGTTTCACTGTGAGCAGGAGTAAGATGAAGCTATGAAAATATTGAACCTAAATGCTGTCAAGACCTGTCGTAATCTCACCACTTCCCCAGTCGTTGCCTGGAATGCCACCCGCTGCTACACTCCTGCTCCCCAGATCCCTGAAGTCTAGGTGTTGGAGTGCTTTTCATCAGGCTGATCACAGAAGTCCACACTGCAAAAAAAGGATAGCAGAGTCATGATAGAAGGAACCAAAAGCTCCAAAGTGGTGCAATCTCCTACACCCAATACCCATCCTGGCGGTAGAGTTGACAGAGGGCCTCCTCCACTGTGAATTTATGTTAAGCATTTTGCTCCCTTCTGTTCTGCTTGTCTGAATTCAGGTTCCCTTAAAGAATAGGTACTGTTTGGGGCCCAGGAAAGGAGATGGGCCACTGGATATAGGGAGAGTCTAGGTTATTATCTGCTTTTTCCCCCACCTGTTTCAAGGACATGTCTGCCAATGAGGCCTGCACAAACCAAATAGCCTGTCTGTGCTGTATGTATCAAGCAAACAGACTAGAATTGACCTTTGCTAGGTCTCCACAGACAAGCGTTTGTCCCTGGCAAAGAGACAAAGCTGCATCCCATCCATAGCCATTTGGCAGGTGAGAAAGTGAAGCCACAGGTAAGGGAGGGGAAGTTTGGTTTCACAACCTTGAGTCCTAGACACCATGGGCCACTGGGAGGTATGTGGATAGCAGAGTCAACCAGGCCTGGAATTGAATTCTAATTCTTCCACTTAGTAAAGTTCAATTTGCTTTCCAACTCTGACATGCTTTAGTGGCTACCTAGAATACTCTATTTTGAAAAGATTGTACAGTGGGCTTAAAACTAGTCAAAAGGAGCCATAGTCCAGTGTCTACTGGGGAGACTCAGAACTCATCACAGGGCTTAGTAGAAATGGCTGTTAAGTGCTCAGCACTTAATGAAATATCTCTGTCACATCCTCCAAGGCTCAGGGAACATTGCAGCAGAGGTGGCAGAGACTGTAAGAGCCAGAGGATGGGTGGAATACTCTGGAATGCTGTATTCCAGACATGAAGTGGCTGTTGCATTCATGCCCTCGCAGTGATCATCATTGCCCCCACAAGACCTATACAGCACGGGGCCCCATCACATGTCATCATGCATGAAGAAGGAAGGCAATCAATTGATCAATGGCATTGAAATGCAAGAGGGAGTAGTTGGAAAGAAGAGGGTGTCAGTGGAAAGCGTGTGGGGGAGGGGAGACAAGAGAAAGCCAGAAGAGGGGGTTATAATCAAAACACATCATGTACGTGGATGAAAGTAATCAAGCAAATGTTTTTACAAAGAGCCAAAAGAGATTCATGGTATCTGTAAGAGACTGAAGAGGTCTGAATGGGGTGATGTCATCTGTGCCTTCTATCTCATGACCCTGGACCCCCAAAGATTCTGCCCAACGCTAATGTTCTGTAATATAGTGAGCATGTGCATATGTAGACATTGCCTATGGCAAAGCTATTATAACCTTCTTAAAATATGTTAGAACAATGATGTCATGGTTTAAATTTTCAAAAATAATGGTACAACATTGTTTGTGTATTATGGTCTCGAGAAGTATTAAAATCCTCACAGTGCATTCTGTCCCTTCGATGGGTGCTTTTGCTGTTCGCTTTAGTTTATGATGGCTTTGAAGATTATCATTTAAATTTAGTTGACCACAAATGGTTTTCTGTGCTCAGATTAGCTTTAATATGTCTCAGTTTAAAATGCCAGAGTTGAGAACTGCATTTCTCTGTTTGTAGGATCACAGATAACAGAGGAGATAGCGGGGCGGGGGGGGGGGGGGGGGGGCTTGTATTTTCCATGGGAAACAATGGTATGTGTTAGTCCAAGGCTGGTATTCTCACAAGACCAGTTTAATAATGTGTGGTTGTTTCTGTCTCTATGGTTTTTTTGTTAACATAATAGTTTCAATTTTAACGTTCAAGCCAGAGTTTTAAAGTAAAGGCCGTCCCATCTGGCCTCCAGTTCATACATTTGGAAAACCTCTAAGGTCACTAGAATGGGCCCTCCAGTACAATAAACGATGGCACCCTTTGGTCTCCACACGTGGGCCCTTTGGACAGATCACCTGTACATTTCTGTATTTAATATTTCTCTCTCTTTTCTTTCCCTTCTTTCTCATTCCAGAAACAGAGCTGTCCTTCACTGCTGAGTTAGTGCCTACCTCATCCTGGAACACTTCAAGTGAACTGGACAAAGGTACGCAGCGTGGAGATGCTTCAGAGAGGGAAATGCCAACTGCAAAGGCAGTCAGCGCTTTTTCCGTCATTAGGAGGAGGTGGTGGACAAAATACATCTCCAGCTAACTTTGTGATGATTTAACATTTAATTACTGGAATTCTATTATTTCTGGGAAGGGTCCCCCTCACCCTTTCTTTTCTCTTCTTCCTCTAAAATGTTCCACATGGTAAAAATGCTTCAAGATGCGAAGCCAGGCTGTTTCTGACCTTCCTGGCTCCATGCTAGTAGAGCTTATTTGGGGGATTTGATTCAGCCCGAGCCAGGACTGATCAGAGCTGTTGGCTGGGTGACCTTTGCCGATGAGCATTTGATGTGCTTGCAGGGTTCAGGACACAGCATTTGGAATGCTTGTAATTGCCTGCGTGTGCAGACGGCAGTGTCCTCTGTGCATGTGAGGAACAGGTCCCCGCTATGGAGTTACTGCTTAGCACTAATTAAGCCCCACCACATGCAAAGCTTGGCCACTCGAGAGAGATGCCGTGGCCTGGGCACATCCAGAGCCTTAATAATTAGCTCAATCTGCCTTTCCAGCCTGCTTTCTTTTTAGTCCCCTTGATTCCCTGGAGGTACTTCTAGCCAGGTTTCTCTTTCTCCTCGGGTTCCTGTTCTTTCTATCTGGGATGCTCGTCTTGGAATCTTTCTGTGCTGATACCCACCCACCACCTTCTTTCTGCAAGGTTATCTCTCCTTCAAGACTGAGCATAAATTCTCTATTATCCACCCAGCCCAGTCCCTCACAGGAATCTGCCTGTCTTTGGAACTTCCACAATCCTGTTTGTCTGTTCTTCTCTTAGTATTTTCTATATGATCCCATGGAAATTTAAATGCCTATCTCTCCTTTAAGGCTGGAAATGCCTTAGAAGTAAGATTCCTATTTTTGTCTGTCTTCTTTGGGCCTTAGGGGGGGAGCACAGACTTTTCACCTACAAAATCCTCAATAGAGGTATATAAAATGATGAGTCATATCAAAATGCTGCATCTGCACTTGTGGTACAAATACTGACATCCAGCAGACATACCGAACTTCTTTAGTTCAGGCATGAATCTAAATTCTGAGATTGCGTGGTAACATGAGTTCCTATTAGTTACTTTTCTCGTCTCTGTGATAAAATACTTGAAGGAAGGATTTGTTTGGGCTCATGGTTTGTGAGGGCACAGTCCATCATGATAAGAAAGCATGATGAAGTACATGGTGTCTTGCAGCTACTACAAGGTGAGCACAAGGCTGCTTGCCTATTACAGCTCAGGAGATCTGGGAACAGAGAGGCGGGGCTGGGTGACATATATCAGAAGACATTTGACATTCAAACCATGAGCAAAGCTCAGAAGCTCAGTGCTATAGTTATCGGTTATAACCAGCTAGCTCTCTCTGTTCAGAGAAAATACTCGGCAAGAGCTTTACTTCCTATCAGGGGAGAGATTCTTTGTAAGGCAAGAGTAGATCTTGTGTTGGTGATATTTTATTGGTCATTTTAGGATGGTAGAACGAGGAGAGAGACATTGCTTATAATATTTCCTATAATTAAATTTATTCTGGACATTCTTTCACTGAGGGTTAAAACTGGGATTATGTGTTCCTCCTGCCAAAATCAGGTACCAAGCCTAGGAGATAGTAGATTTCCAACAAGTACTTATGGAATTTTTAAAATAGGGGATAGGAAAACAAAGAACATATAGGCTAAGAGGGCTTTCCAGAGAACAAAGGGGCTTTTCAGGATTCTTGGTGTCATCTTTTATTAGATGATAATTGGAGTGTGGTCTTTTTAATTTCCTTAAGAGATAAGAACATGGTCCTGTGGAAATACGGGAAGTATGCAGGCTTCTTAGGGTGATGCCACAATTCTTACCATAGTCTCCAGGAATTTCTGTCCAGCACGCTAGCTGAGTGCCATCCCTCCCTGTGTTCACATGGAGAAGCAATAAAATAAGTGTATGGCTTGGTGCCCTCCAGTGCCTTCTTGTCCCACCCATCCATCCCCTCCTGCTTCCCCAGCCTCATTCAGGTCCTGGTTTTCTGATCAGTCAGTGGCATCAAAAAGTACTCATTCATAGTTTCCATAGGAAACCAGATATAAAAGTCAAGGTCACCTGGGGAAGAGTTCTTGCTCATGGGGTCATTTCTGAAATGAATGCTTCGGTGCCATCTAAAATGAACTGATGTTCAGGGGCTCAGTGTCCCCATGTGGTGTTGAGTGAGAATAACAAGGACCCATTCTCTCCTTCCCTGCTCACTCACAAGAAGAGGTCTCAGAGGTTCTCTTTAGAAGCCAGATCTTTCTTTTGGAGATGAAACTAGAAGTTATATCCATAGGAGCAGAAAGAGAGAGTACCTATGACTGAAATGAAAACTGGTAAAGCTGCCTCAACTGCAAACAGGTGTCTGTGCCGACAGAATCAGTGTGAGAGAACTTTTCATTGAGAGGGGCTTTCTTTAGGCCCCTTTGTGACATTCACCGTGTGGCTCTTACAAGTCTGGGCTCTAGACTCACCCTGACTCTGAGCTTTCTTTTGCTTACCTGTGCAATGGGGTATTTGTATCTTTGGTTTTCTTGGACAGCAGGCAAGTCTGTGGGATACTTGTCAGTATTGCAACATCTTAACCCAGAATTTCCCCATCAAAGGCCATGAGTGGATATTCTGGTTCAGAAGTATCTTCCTCTTCTTGGCAATGGTATTGGCAGACTGTAGCTCAGAGCCTGATCCTCAACTAATCTAGATGCCATCATTTTATTGTGCTCCTAATTATATACCATTTGGTGTACCAGTAGAGATGAAGGTCATAGGTCCAGACAGTCTTGGCATCTTGGAAAACTGACAAACAACTCTCCTGGAAGCTTACCCCACCTTGAGATTCATCTTCAAAATGGTATCTGGTTACATTCCTGGGGTTGGTATGTGGTGTTTAGGACACCCCAAGTTTAGTTAGCAGTTCAGGCCTTAAGTAATATCTTCTTATTATGATTTATAGAGAGGCCACAATGGAACAATAGAACAAGCCAGGAGATTCCAGCTTAGTGATAATAGTTTTTGCATACCGGTCCTAATGATCCAGCATTGCTCCTGTCTCCTGACCTTTGTCTTGCCCGTCTCCTGCGCTGGCTCTGCCCTGACCACACTGGCTTACTTCAGCTCCCTCCGCTGCCAAGCTCCTTCTTGATGGAGGGAAGCTTGCATTGCTGTTGCTGAGCTACCCAAGAGTGCCCTTGCCCTTGCTTCTTGCCCTGCCACCCACATTTCTCTCCTCTGTTAGTTCCTTTTCCTTTTTAGCAGTTCATTTTATTTATTTGCAAGGAGAGAGAGAGAGAGAAGAGAGGCAGAGAGAATGGGCAAGCCAGGCCCTCCAGCCGCTGCAAGTGAACTTCACATACATGTGCCACTTTGTGCATCTGGTTTTATGTGGCTGCTGGGGAATCGAACCTGGGTAGTTAGGCTTTGAAGGCAAGCACCTTAACCACTGGGCCATCTCTCCAGCCCTCCTTGGCAGTTAATTTTAAAGAAACGTGGTGTAGGTCTGAAAGCAATGAGAGGAGCTTTTTAACAGGAAAGCAAAAACACGGGTATGTGGATCTCTCCAGGCAACCTCCTGGACTACTCTCTCCTTCACTAACTAATAAGCCGCCATTGGAAAATGTGACATGCAAATCTGCTACCCTCCAGCTCTCAGAGACCCTGGTTAACCCTCTCTGCTTGATAAATACTCATTTAGGGGAAAGAAATTTCCAAAATGAAAGCTATGGAATTTTGTCTAAAGGAGAGGAAAAGTGGCCTTTGTGGTCTATGTTGATACTTCAAAGCCGCTCACAGGAGAGAGGTGCCACCAGGCACCATGGATGGCCATCTGCCCAGCATCCTACAGACCTCATTCCTCAGCTGAATGCCCCTGAGAGCATCCGAGAGTGTGCTGGCCAGCAGCTAGAAGAATAATCCATGGTGCCTGGTGGCACCTCTCTCCTGTGAGCGGCTTTGAAGTCCAAAAATGTGCCTTGTCTCGGCCAGCATGCATGAGAAGCTCCACAATAGTCAGACAGAAGTAAGTTTGGAAGTGTTCACACTCCTCTTTTCATTACTTAGAATTAAGAAAGATATTTATCTTCCGTCTATCACGAGTCTCAGATTCCTTACTCCCTTGGTACCATTTTTAGTAATTGTTGGCCGAGACAAGGCACATTTTTGGACTCATAAATAATCACAAACACAGAGAGTTTCTTGACTTTCCCAGGCTTTTTCTTTGCCTGTAGGTCTTTTGGATTGGAATTAAACCTTCTTTCATCTGAAGAAACTTCTTAGTGGTTCCAATTTGGAAACAGCTTTGGAGTTTGGCTTTAAGCTGCTTCTAGAAACCTGTGGACTGAGGTCGTGCTTATTGCAATCACAGAAAGCCTTCCTAGTCCTGGACCTGTGGCCTTGGTCAACTTTTACCTAAGGACTAGCAGGGACCTTTGATGCAGAGGTCTGTGGGCTATGGGAGGGGAAAGAGGCCTGGGCCACCTGGCTCCTACCTCAACTCCCACTTCGACCTTTCTCAACCCTTGCTGTTGCACCCCAACACCAAACTACCCATTGTTCCCCATTCTAATTCTCTGATTAGTATACCCTCCCCAACCTTTTATTACCCATAAAGACCCCAAGAAGACATCACTGCTTCCTAGAACCTACCCCTGACATCCTTCCACTTCCACACAGGAATTCACACCTGTATCTTACCACGTACTAGGCGATGCCTTTCTTCACGTATGTTCCTCTTCTCCTTCATCCTGCATGAAAGAAAGATTTAGTCAACATTGTCAGTTCAAGAGAAGCCAACATTGATCCCCTCTTCTAGGAGCAGAGTTAGCCAGAAAGATCACTGGAGCGGGGGCTTTGGAAAGGTTATATGTGAACCTCCTGAGATCAGGACTTAGCCTCAAGTTTGCATTGCTGTAGCACTAACACCCAGCATAGGAGATTGAATAAACAAAGAAATGAGTAAACATATCAAAACGAGAGAACAAAAGGTTTCAGTGCTCTCCTCCCCTGAAACTTGAAGAGGCGAGGGATAGATTCTACCATGGACCCCCAGAGATGCTACAGTACTACTGGGATTTGGGCCTTTGGCTCCAGAACTAGGACTAAATGAATTTTGGTTGTTCTAAGGCATTGTGATAATTTTTTTTATAATAACACCAGGAAAGCTGAGGAGACTTAAGCAACTTGCCCAAAGTCACAAAGCAGTGAACACAGAATTCAAACCTACTCACCAACCAGCATATTATCAAAACCAAATTAAAAATTAACGTTAAAATATTTTACATTTTGTACACTGCACACTGATTTCTTGGGTGTGTACCATGGACAAGGTCTGCTCTGGAAGCTGAAGGTGTACACTGCACATTGATTTCCTGAGTGTGTACCATGGACAAGGTCTATCCTGGGAGCTGAACGAATACACTGCACATTGACTTCCTGTGTGTGTGCCATGGACAAGGTCTGACCTGGGAGCTGTAGGTGTTCACTGCATATTGACTTCCTAAATGTATTACCATGGTCAAGGTCGGTCTTGGAAGGTGAAGAGGAGACAATAATATAAACAAGGCAGAAATGCTTTTTGCCTTTGGATACTGTTAAGGTTTGAGTGTGAAATATCTCCCATAGTAATGTGTATTTGAATGGGTGGTCCCCAGCTGGTGACACCTTTACTAGGTAGGGTCTAGCTAAAGGAAGTAGACCACTGGTGGCCTATGGGTTATGTCTTACCCCAGTTCTGACCCAAATCTCTCTGCTTCCTGATTGGCATCATGCAAGAAGCAACTGCCACACTGTTTGTACGCAAGAAACTGTCCACTACAATGTCTTCCCCCCATCATGGATTGTACTCATAATACAGCCTGAATAAAACCTCCCTCCCCTAAGTTGATCATTTAGGTGTTTTAGCACAGTGACAAGAAAAGTAATTAATATAGATAGTCTTCAGCGTAGTACAAGAGAAAAACTTTATAAACAATTACTTTCACATTCATATATATCCTCAAAATCATTTCATTCCAACAGTGACAGGTATTACAAATAAGTGTGAAATCATACCATTTATCCTGGAGCTAAAGATGCTCCCATCCCCCTGGCTAGGCCCAATAAACAGCCACCTGGGATAGGGACCAAACCCCATGTCTCTGGCCAATTTTCTGGGAGCTCTACCTTGTTCCTCTAGAACTTGCCACAGGGCAAGTCCCTGTATGGGGACAAGGAGCCATAAAAGTAGGAGGGCAGTAATGCTTTCCCAGCCCTGAGCTCTGCAAACTATTATAGACATCATTAAGAAGCGGTGCAGTGTGGGAGGACTTCTTTTAGACAAGGTTGAAAAATTCTGCATTCCTTTGCCAGGCAAGATTTCCTGTAGGACTATGAGAAGCTCACTAATTATCCCTTTCCTTTGAAGAAATATTATTTCAGGGCAGCTCTTGTGAAGGCCTCGTGTTTAAGAATCACTTTGTCTGGGCTTTTGCCAACCAATGCTCTTGCTTTGAGAAATGGCTGAGCCTCGGTTGCTTGTATGGAGTAGGAAGTTCAGTCCCCGAAAAACCTCAGAGGCTCCTACCTCTGCCTCTGGTTGCTGTGATGAAGACTGACTTATTTCTGACTACTTTCTGCAAATGATAATATTTTCATGGGCCCTAAGTTAGTCCTGATCATCTCTGGCCTTTGGAATAGGCTTTTGTGGAGTTGAAACTGACCTCTGAAAAGCTTTTGGTAGTGGCCTTCACTTGTCTTCTGGAATCAGAGCAATGGGTTCTTCCCAAAGATCCCTCCCAGGACGAAACATAACCCCAATACTTACGTTCACTCATTCTGTAGTTATGTATGTACCAACTGGATTCCAGATATAAGGCAAAGGATACAAGGATTGACAAACCTTACTTTGGGAAAATTAGCAGACCCCAGCTGTCACAGCTGATGTGCTGAACACCATTGACTTCCATAAAACTCTCTGGGAGGTAGACCCTGATGTGTCCATTTTATGCACAGGAAAATAAGGCAATGAATGGCAGAAATGGAACTCAAGCCTAGCTTTTTTTCCCCAATTACTAAGTCTATATTTTCAATGACTAGCTACTTCTGAAATAATAATCCCTGTTTACAGAGAGGAAAGAAATATTTAAGTTATGTCTTCTAGCTGATAGATAGGCTAGCTTTCCTGGGAGAGGATTTTTTTGTTGTTGTTGTTACTCTTGGATGATTTTCTCTTTAATTTCCACATTTTCATCAGTAAGTATCATATACTTTTAGAATCTGATGAAAATGGGTAAAATCCAGATGCTAGGTGTGATGGCACATGCCTACAATCCCAGCGCCCAGGAACTGGGGTTAGGGCACTACAAGTTTGAGGCCAGTTTGGACTAAATATCTAGCCTCTATCTCAGAAGAAATTAAAAAAAAAAGGTAAAATACTTTCTAAACAAGGAAGCTCACATACCCAAAGGAATTGAAAGCAGGTACTCAAACAAGTTCCTCTATAAACACAATCAGGTGCGCTCTTTGCAATAACCAAATGATGAACATGGCTTCAATGTCCAGCGGTGAGTGAGTGATAAGTCAGATACAGGAGAGTCCGTGTTGGAAAACTCTTCAGCCAGGAAGAAAGTCTGAAAACAGTAGGTTGAAGGGATGAAGCCAGATTCATAAGCTTGCACATATTGTCCAGTTCCCATGTGACTAGAAATTGGAGGGATGGATATATTTTGGGACTAGATGGCAGTATAACGTCCAGTTATATATATTATGTATATTTTTATGTAGTTATGTTATATTCTAGGTTCTACTGAATTGAAGTAATGTTTGGCATGCAGGCTGAGGCCATGGACATCTCTGGTAATACAACCACCTTGAAGGGCTTCGGAGAAGCCTGTCTTGGTGACAGGCATCTCTCTGCTAGTGACTCCCTTCTTTTTGAGAAGCACTGAGATGAAGAAGGTTCTTTTTTTAAAAAAAAAACTTTTTAAAATATTTTATTCATTTTTCAAACAGAGAGAGAGAGACAGAAACAGAGAGACAGAGAGAGAGAGACAGAGAGAGAGAGAGAGAGCGCGCACCAGGGTCACCACCTTATGCGTCTGGCTTATGTGGGTCCTGGGGAATGTAATATATGACTACACTAACCAACACTCATCAATTGTGTGACATAACCAAAGTTGTGTTTCTCATAATTCTAGAGTCCAGAATGTTCCATGTCAAGGTTCAGCAAGGATCATTTTCTGGAGAGAGACATCTCTGCTTTTCATCTTATTAGACTCCCATATCTGTCCTAACATATTGGACCCTTGCTTTCATGAGCTTGTTATTTTCTAAAAGCTGTATCTCCAACTACAGTCACACTGCCATCTGTACATGAACCTAGTCTTGTTCTTAAACCATTCATACATTTTCACTTATGTATGATCTTCCTCAGCATTAGCTTTCTATCAAAATCCTTTCTGGATCTTGACTATCCATTTCCCATGAAGCCTTTGGTTTACCAGTCGAATCACCATCATCCTAAAGAGGGTGATACTTTGTATTTAGAATCAGCCCCTATTTTATCCAGGCTGCCTTTCACATGGAAAACAGGGCATTGCTTTGGTAGGCTGCAATTTATCTGTTCCCCATCCCCTTGGTCCAATGCAGAGTTCTTATGGGAGTTGGTTATTCATTCTAAAGGTGGAGGCAATTGGGTGAGAAAAACCAAGGAAACTGTGGGACTGTCTCCAAGTGCTGGGAGGGAGCCTTAGAGAAAAGAGGGAAGTGAACACATAGTTCCTAACAAGTTCAGACTGAGGATAATGGGTGTGATGGTTAGGTTTTGTTGTCAACTTGGATCTTTTTAATTATCTTGGGTAGGTCTCTGAGGATGTTCATAAGAAGGCAGCCTCTCAGTAATGTAAAGAAGGATGTAAAGCAGCTCAAAGAATCTAGAAGCAAACATTCTTTCCTGTGTGGGCAATGCAGGAAGGAAATTCCAGAGACTCAGGAAGCCATTAAGTCTGGGGAAGGGTTGCAAGACCCCACCCTAAGCCTATATAAAGGAGAAAAAATTCTCTCCTTGGCTCTCCTGCCTGTTCCCTGTTCTGTGTGTGTGGTCTAGGTGATGGATTTTTCTCTCTGCTTGGACCTGTGAAAGAGGGCCAGCCTCTTTTGCTGTTATGGAACTTCCCCTCAATCTGTAGTTTCAATAAATATTTTACTCCCCCAAATTGTGCCTGGTTTGAAGATTCATCCCAGTGGTGTGTGACTGACTACAACACTGGGTAAAACTTTCAAAGTCCAATATATAGCAAACCTATTCAGTTAAACACAGAGAGAGAAAAAAAAAAGAGGGATGGAAGAGACAGCATTCAACACTCAAGGGCTAGTATTTATGTTTTACATAAATTGTTTTCAGTCCTACATTGTCTTGTAAAATTGTTCCCTTTTCCATAAATGAGAATATTAACAGAAATGTGCTTTCCTAGCATGTGTGAGGGCCTGGGTTAAAAAAAAAAATAGAGAAACAGCCACAGCCATTCAATTAACACAGGATAAGCCAGTGAGACAGAAACCAACGATTTTCAGCACAAAGACCCCTAAGCTCACAACATTAAAGCAGCCTTAATACTCATCCACCACGACTCAGGGAACTGAGTGAAAGAGGGGGGTGGAAAGATTGTGAGAGCCGTGGTGGGGGAGATTATCCAGAGGCATGGCACCCCTCAGTAACAACACACTTGGGTCAGGAGAACCCGGCTGAATACTGGGCTATCCATGGTCCCCTGTCACAAGGACTGATCCAGATGACCCATGGAGGAGGTTATCCAGAGGATTGGGGAGGGGAGGGCATCGGGGAATTGGGGATAACAACTCACTTTTTGCCCACTAAATATTGTAACTCATTATGGACAATAAAAAAAAATAAAATAAGAGAAATTACCACCAAAAAAAAATAGAGAAAGAGAGAGTGAGAGGCAAAGGAGATACAAGAGGAAGAGGAAGGAAGCTGAAGAAAAAAGCAATGTCAGAGAAGAGGAAAGAGAATAAACAGGGAAGAACAAATAGAGAAGCGAGAAGAAAGAGGAGAGAACTCATTCCCTTATGTTCCACTCCTTAAAGAAATTGAAACCACATGCATGACTGTTTTTGAGGAATGCTGGAGAGGAGGAGGTTGTTAGTCAGCTTTCTGTCACTGTGACAATAGACCTAAGGTAAACTTAAAAGGAGGAACAATGTATCATTTCATTGTCCTTGGACCTGTGGTGAAGAGCACATCCCGCTGGGGGCACATGGTGGAACAAAGCTGCTCACCTCATGGCAGCCAGGAAGCAAACAGAGAGGAAGGAGCAGGGTCTCAGTACCCCTTCAAAGACCTCTCCCTAATAACCTAGATTCCTTCCACTAAGCTCTGCCCTTTAATGGTGTCACCACCTCTGAATAGTGCGACAGGCTGGAGCCATGCTTTCAGCACATAACCCTTGGAGGACATTCTAGATCCGTATCATACTGGGAATTATTTACAGCTAATGCTGCAATTTTCTTCCATCTTTAAAATCTTATAACTTGGGAATTCTCAGTCCTTCATATGAGTTGAATGGAAATAAACCCTCCCTATTCCATCATTTTGTCAAAAAATATAAATATATAAAATACATTTTTTTTAACAAATTACCATGAAATTATTTCAGTTACTGTGTTGCTGTCAGTAATCCTGAAGCTATCTGGAGGGCACTGCTTTGGAAATACTTATTCCCATAAAATTGACTTGGTTTGAGACAATGGGAGCTATATTTTTCAAAAAAAAGGCTGTCTGAGGAGAGAAAGAAACTCTGTATAGGTTGTCACACGCAGTCAGATGAATGGGATCCTTAGCCTTGCTGAAGGTGGGTCCCTGCAGACTCAGCTTCAGCATTAGCTCCTAAGGCAGGCAGCCAGTATGCTGAAGCGACTGTCACTTCCCTCATGTAATTCATGTGTGTGAAAGTGTCTCCCCCACAAGAACACCCATCCTCTTGTTCTTCCCAGGATCAGCTCTTACCAGACCACAAGTGCTTGCTCATGTAAACAATCCCAGGCTAAAGGATAGCTGTCCCATCCAAACAGATAACCCTTTTGGTCTGTAGTATCTTATATTTGGCCAAGGTATTTTTAGTACTTATTAGAAATGGGCCTTCAATTTGAGCTAGAGTACATTTTGATAGAACTTCACGCATCTTCATCTTCTCAATCCAAGTGGTTTACCTCTGTGTTCCCATCTTTGGTCATGAAGCCTTGAACTTGAGCACAAGCCTCTGCTCATGTGTGAGGGTGAGTAACATTTCTGTTTGTGCTCTGAAACTCTCTGCTCTTAGCCCTCCCCTCATTAGAGGAGAAGGGAGGACAATACAGAGTCAGCTGCCAGGAATATCCGAAACCAGTTCATTTCTTTCCTCCTCCTAACCCTGGTTTCTTTTCCCAGGGAAAAGACATGACCCCAAACAAGGGAATGAATCATACAGTCATCAGTACTGTTGTGACAGGAATAGGAACAAACCATCCTTTTCTGCACAACATCATAACATACAGCTTCACAGAGGTATTCCAAACTATCGCAGAGAAGCCCGCCCTATCAGGGCTCAGAGAAGGCTACCATAGCATTATAGTTTATCCACAGTTCTGCTATAAACCTCAAGATGCCCTCTTCAGTTAACTGTCATTGTTCTCTGCATTTGATTTGTAAAACCACGGATGGAAAAAGGCATGAAGTTGCATCCTGTGTGGTGTTATCAGTTATCCATGTTAAATGAAGGACCTGGTATATTCAAAGTCATAGACAATGAAAGGAGAAAGAGAGCAACCGGGAGCTGAAAGGAGGTATTTAATAAATGTGGCATTTTAGTTTGAGAATATGAAATACTTTTTGGAAGTGGATGTTAGTTATGGTTGCCTAGCAGTGTGAATGAACTTAATGCCACTGAACTCCATACTTAAAGTAGCCGAAATGGTGGGTGCTTTGTGCACATTTTAACAGAGTGAGAGCAAAGCACAACCTCTTTCTATAATCTGAAATCTCCAGATGCCCTGTGCACATACATGCCTCCCAGAAAATGGGCTGAAGAAGTACACTGAAGAAGTATAGAACAATTTTCACTCTCTTTTATTGTGTTGTATTTTGTTGTTTTCAAAATTATATGATATGTGTGATTGCAAAATGAGGAGAAAGGTGCGTAGGTATCTTTATCCCTATTTTACAAATGAGTAAACTGAGGCCCAAAGTTACCTAGCTGATAGTATGTTATTTTCGGATCCAAGCTTCTGATTAGTGTTCCTCAAGCCCAGCCAGACTGGTGTGAGATGTTTAAGTGATACTTTACCCTTTGCACTTACTAACCTTGGAATACAAGTAAATCACTTTAGCAGGATTTGAACACTGTCTTGGTTTGATAGTTTTGAATATACAAATTAACTTTGTCAACTCATTACCTAAACACTCTGATTAACTAGAACCTTACTGTGTTGTAATAACCAGGACAAGTGCTTGAAAGCCATTGCTGTTGTCAGGAACTGTTCTAGGTGCCCTCACTGTCCTAGATATCATTTATCAAAACTAATTATTTATTTTTAAAAAAGGTTTTATTTATTTATTTACAAAGAGACAGAGAGAGAGAGAGAGAGAGAGAGAGAGAGAGTGTGTATGTGTGTGTGTGTGTGTGTTGCAGTCAGCTTTCTAGTTGCTGCTCAGAAAGAACCCAAACAAAAGCGGCTTGTGGAGGAATGGGTGTCATGGTTTGATACAGGTGTCCCCCACAAACAAATGAATGTGTTCTGATAGATCGATCCTCAGCTGATGGCAGTTTGGGTTTTACAACCTCGATGAAGCTGTGTTGTTGGGGGTGGGCTTATGGGGTTATAAGCCAGCTTCCCCTTGCTAGTATTTGGCACACCTTCCTGCCGCTGTTTGCAGTGCTGTGGCAGAGG
>PVHP010013215.1:0-41406 GCA_004024765.1 Zapus hudsonius | reverse complement strand
TAGGAAGGAAGCAGGGAGGCCACCAATCCAAGACACTCTGTGGATGGAACCAAATGGCAGTGTCTTTGGCATCACCCAGCACCATTCACAACTGGATAGTCCACTGTGAATGCCATACTACCTGCATGGGCACCATGGCATCAAGTAGCTGGGCCCTAAATTTGAATCCTTTTCCCTAAGTGATTTCTAGGAGAACAGCTCGAACCTCTGTCAGCTAAGTTCTGTCTGTTTCCCCAGGACATGTCACACATATTTGGCTCAGACTATTTATGCTACTAATTTTCTTCAAAAGAAAAAAAACAATAAAAACTCCACATTCTTGAGACCTAAGTAAGAATCCCTATGGTCCACTTTCTGGCTGTGCATCCCCAGAAATTTTCTCCACCTGTGCTGACCACTGACATTGCCTTCCCACCCTGAGTTTTTGAAGAACCTTTCCCAATGTGATATGACAGTGGTAATTTCCACTTATCAACACACTCCATTTGACCTTAAATCCATGATGGTCCCATATTTGATGGGTTATCACCAGCATGTAGGAAGAGTTGGCACATAGTAAGAATTAAATATAGCTCTGTGAGTTAATAAATGGGTGGTGAGTTCAGGAGCTAAGCCAACAGTGGTCTCTTCAGACTCCATGGAGCTCTTCTTTTCCTAACTACTAAAGCACCCACCACCCATGATCATAATTTATTCAATCACACCCATATTTATCCTGTCTTGAATTTCCCCTGTAAGATCTTTTAAATAGTTACTTGGATGCCTCCATAGGTTGTGGGAGGGTTGCATTAAATTAGTTTTGAGATCTTTGTTGCATCAATTCAGCTTTTTGCATATCGGCTGCTTTCTGTGTAAAATGAGAAGGCTAGATTGCCTAAGTTCTGATTAGTTTTGATTCTATGATTGTGCTGAAAGGAACGATCAGATGTGTTTTAGTGCTTAAGACATATCCAAACACATATGTAATGTGCTGGCACATTGATATGATCTGTTCTCTTACAAATTTCAGACACCTATCCAGGCCAACTCACCCAGAGAAAGTCAGGCATTGCAGTATGGAAATACACTCATTTTGCTCAGTACCTGTGAAAAGCCTAATACAGCTTGCCAAGGGAAATCTCTAAAGACACATACACAGTTGGAGGGAGCTGCCTCTACCCCGAAAAGAGAGGCATGTGGCCACCAGGTGAAAGGAACACAGTAATTCCAAAGCCCAGCTTCCTCCTGGCAGGGGACGTGGGTAATAGAGTGCCAATTGCTGGTAACTGCTGCCAACTACCAGGACTGCTGTGCTCCAATTGCTGGCAGTGGCCACCTATTGTTGATAAATTCTGTCTCAGCAGGGACTCTGCAGAGAGGAGACTCTGAGCATCAGGGAGGAAGACCTGCCAATATTCTCAGTGGACAGCACTCCAAATGCAGGAAAATCAGAAGAGCAACTTTAGGAAGATCATTGGAAACGATCCCAATTTCTCAGCTAGCATACATGTGTAAATTGACAGATAGATATATCCCCTGAAAAATAAAACATAAAATAATACTGACCATTACCCACTCTAATTATTGAACATTTTCAGCTAGCAGTTTGCTGGCTATTCCCTATAGGCTGGGGGGGGGTTATCTTCATTTAAGCTGGGTGGTATCACAGTCCTTAATCCCTTACACAACTGGAGAAAAGAGCTTTTGGGGGAAATTTTTCTTGACAGAACTAAGATATAGATAGATGTCTTTATGTCTCTTTTAGGGCTTCATTTAACACTATCTACTAAAACCTAATCAAGTAACAGAACAAAGAGTAGCTTTCTGTTCTAGAAAGTTCTCCCTTTCCTGTTCAGAAGGCCTTTGTTGGAGGTGTTGTTGGGGGTGAGTTTATGGGGGTTACACCCAGCCGCCCCTTGCCAGTGTTTGGCACACCTTCCTGCTGCTGGTCAGGAGGTGATGTCCACTCTCTGCTCATGCCTTATTTTCCCTGCTTCTTCTTCAGCTCAGCACATCTGGGTTTGCAGGTCCCTCCTGAGTCAGCCCCTTGAGTTCACTAACCAATCAAGTCTCTCCATTACATGCCTGATTCTGATGGCAAGTCTTATCCTAATTGGATGTCTGATGGGCCTGCCATGTGTGTATGAACTCTGTTCCATCTTGGCCTCCTTCATCCTGTGGTTTTGCCTGAACATTAGTGTGTAAGTCTGTTCAGCCTGGCTAGGAAAGTGTGGGGGGGGGGCTTCTTATCTTCTGGATATTTTCCCATTTGCGGCCTATATGTATGTTATTTTCTGACCCTTTCTCTCTTTGTTACATGTATGAGTTTCCTCTAAGTTCTAGGCCCTTTACTATACAATCTTCAAACTTTCTTCTACGTGAAGGTAAAGGGCTTGTACTTTTCTGCTTTGCTTCGTGTGTGTGTGTGTGTGTGTGTGTGTGTGTGTTTCTTCTGAATCTCTATCACTCCATTCTCCTCTCTCCCTTTCCAGCCTAGCAATGAGTAGAATGCTCTTTTGGCATGAGTCTTTCTAACCTTCCCTTGTATCCCGATTGTCCCTAAAATAAACCTCTAATTCAGAGTTTAATCTTATCAGATAAGAACCCCAAAATTGGGGTTCACAGACCTGGGGTCCCTCCTGAACCCAGACATTCTGCATCATAAGCTATTATAAAATCTTTCTGGCTCTTATACTCTGATCTGTAGATTTCATTTAGCAAAGTCCTAAGACAAGACTCAAGAGACACCTCAAAAGTACCAGTGTTGGCATATTGTATCCATGCATCAGCAAAACATCCCAAGTCCTGTATCACTGTGTGGGACAGATGTCCACAAGATTACTCTAGACCAAAGAGATGTGACCACCTTGAGCTGATACAGGCCCTGAATATACCACCCAAAGCCTAGGTCCTTTCCAAGGACCTCCAAACACATAGAGCTGACCAAGGGGCAATTCTGCACACGAAAGTGGAACTGTGGTTGTGGGCTAAGGTATCTACTCACACACCTTGAGGCAGAGTTTGGAACAGAGCCCAGGAAATAAGAGGACTTGGGAATGAATTGGGGGATGGGGGTAGCAGGGCCTTCTCCCCATACTCAACTTTTCTGGTTCTGAGCCAGAATTCTAATTTCCATCTGCTCATTCAGGTTTGAATTCCTGTCACAGTCAGAGATGGGACATGTTTTATTAAAAGCTTTGCTAGCTTGATTCTGTTACTTCCTTCACTTCATACTTTCAGTAAGAGGCCTCTTTTTGTTTCTTTTGGATCCAGGATTGAGAGTGTTAAGGCCACAGGCATGTTGTGCTTGCCTAGCTGAATTAAGTATATCAATCCCAAGAGATTCACATAAACATGGAACCTTACAACCAATCTTGAAGAAAGAACTCTAACTATGACCAGTGCCACAATAGGGAGTATCTTTCTGTGGGATAAAACCATGGTTTACCCTTTAGATAGTGTAGGGCTATCCACTGAGCTACTTGGGGGTCTGGAGTTCCAGCTGGAACACTTTGCCACGTTTGTGTCCCAGTGGGCAGAAGCTGGGAGCTGGAACATTTCACTCTCTCAGGCAGGCATCTGAACAGATGATCTCTTATCCAAGGAAGGTATTAGATGGCCTCTCCTAATAGGATCACCAACAGAACTTAGTATCATTGAGTTGGTTTTGTGAACAAGCAAGTGTCATATCTGTGATGGAAGTTACGACTCAAGTCTCACGATTTTCTCCTAAGAACATGCAGTAATCACTTGGATTGGAGAGGAGACTCCATTCGCATTTCTTCTGTTCAGATAAGCCTGGCAGCCAGCCAGCTAGGGAAACCCTTCTTCCTTTCTTTCTGTGCTCACAGAATAAAAATTACTCTTCTGAGAGAGAGAGAGAGAGAGAGAGAGAGAGAGAGAGAGAGAGAGAGAGAGACAGAGACAGAGACAGAGACAGAGAATGAAAAAATGCTTTATTTAGAACTAATAGATTCAGACAGTGATAATGTCATTGGTATCCCCATATTGATTAAACCTTGATCTTTAAAAACAGGGGCCTTACTCTTTGTTTTCTACTGTACCCCATCTTTTTGTTTTAATAGTGGAAATTCATGGTGCTTTTAATTTCAGTCCAGATCAGAAAATAGCAACCAGCACACAGAATGTGAAGACAAAGTTCCTTACAGCTTCCACCTCCCTCTGGCTTCCTTGCTCTCCTCAAGGATTAATCTGGGAACTAACTGTTCTCCAAGTTCAAACATGGAGTATGAACCTCTGCTGACAGGCTGCTGCCACATAAAATACTGGAGAATGTGAAGATGTCAGAAAGCAAATCCAGAGAGGAAGAAACACTGTTTTCCTTAGCTTATGATTACCATACAAATAGGCTTCTTCTGAATTTAAATTACAGTGACACACACAAAAAAGGTCCTTTACATTTGCTCAAACATGCTAACCCATGGGGGCGGGGGCAGAGGCTCTCTGCTCTGCAGTTCCTACCACCACATATGAAAAAAAAAAACCCACCAATCACACTCTTCCTTGGAACTTGGAAAGTATTGTGTTACAAAACATTATTTCTTGAAATAAAAGCAGAAAAAAAATCTGTTATCTTCAACCACAGGGAAAAGTTACAATAAACAACGTACGGAAAAGAACAATGAAGAAGTGTGTGGAGATCGGAGCACAAAACGGTGTGCATGCTTCCAGGATGGAATCTTAGTTGTTGAAAGAGGCTTCAATCCTCAGCAGGGAAAAGGTTACTTGCAAGGCTGTGATGCATCCAGAGGTGCTGGGTTCTGGTGTGTAGCATGACAGGTGACGGAAGAAGAAGCAGATCACTGGAAACCCCAGATTGGAGGCAGAGCTGCTGCTGGGGACACCTGTGCATCCAGCCCTCCTGTGTACTTGTCTTTGTTTTTATCAACTGACCAATACCTACTCATGTATTAAAATCAAGTTAAATCATGCCAACTCTCTTGGTTGGAATAGCGAGCACATGACTTCAGGTCACAGTACAAATTCAGACCTGATTGCTTGTCACCTTTAAGAATAAGCACTCAGCAAATTGATCCTCTAGTAACTCAGCTGGTCCCTCATTTATTCCTTCAAACATTTATTGTCTAATAATTACTGACTGGCTATTGCTCAAAGCTGAGTCTGCAAACTTTTTCTTGATGAAATTCCATTCTAAAGGAAATAATCAGGTAATAATAGAGTCTGATAAGAGAGGCAAAGAAAAATAAACAGGAAGGAGCGTAAGAAGACCAGGGAATGGTGATCTTGGAAATAGTGATTAAACAAGCCATGGTAAAGGTGATACCAAGGAAGGCCCTGAAAATACCCATTGAGCCATTCACATGGGTACCGAGAAGTTCTAAGTGTCAGGATAGCAGATGCAATGTTGTTGGGGTAGGTGTGCCTGGATACTCAGTTGACATGGAAAGGGGACTGAGGAGGAAGACAGAGTTAAGGGCAGTGTGGAAGGGAAGGGACAGGAGGTGGCAGATTAAAAATGTCTTTGGGGGCTGAGAGAAGAACTGTGGCTTTGACTGAGAGGCAATCAACTTGAGCATTTGTGAAACAGTGACCACTAAAGCAATCTGTCCCTTAGCTGTGAAGATTCAATACTCCCTTTGTTGTACAGTGTCTCACACCTGCGAGCGCTGTTCCTTTCTCTGTGATAGCACTCCATCACAGTAAGAGTTGTCCCTGCTTGACCAGTGGTTCCTGCAGGGCCTAAGCAACCAGCTCCTCCTTCCTGGTCCCTGGAGGAAAGCTCTGCAAGCCTTGTCAATGCTAAGAGCTTTCCTGGTTGGCGACAGGGCTCTGCACACCTATGCTAACAGGCCTCAGGTAAAGATCTGGCTTTCACATGTGATCAGGTTCAGGAAGGCAGCTGATGACACACACTGTTCATCCTTAGGTGCATCTGAATGGCAGCTACATCTTGGAAAGATAGCTTCTCTATGTCAGCATCTTTGTACTCAGGTGTATGTTATTTTCTCATGGCTGTAACCAAGTACCTAGCAAGAAGCATCTGGAGGGAAGAAAGATTTGTTTTGGTTCTTAGTCTAGGGGAGGCAATCATTCCAGGGAAGGCATGGTGATGAGACCAGCTAATGTCCATGGCATGGGAAGCTGTTTCTTCATGGCTCATTGAATCAGGAAGCAGAGAAAGGGAAAGTGCACTAGGTATTTTCTCTCATCAATTGGACACCCACACACATCACATTACATCATGGGAACTCTGTCCCCAGGGAGAACCATCTGAGACTTTCTACACAAATGGTCAGGTCACAAGAGTCACAGGAGGAATCCTCCATTGCACAAAAGGGTTAGTTTATAGTTCTTGCTTTGAAAAAGGCCTTGGATGAAAGAAAAAGGCAAGGTTCTGTGGTACAGAGGAGAAGGAATCTTTATTCAGTAGGCATCAATAAAAAAAAAATGAAGTACTACAAAGAGTCTAACACCAGTCTGTAGCAAGTGCTTTCAGAGATGGGTCCTTCACATCCTGGGAGTCAAGGTGTGTTAAATGTATGGAGAAAGAGTCTCAGAGGATTCTGTCTGGCTATGAAGCTGGCGTTCACATGCGATTATTAAGTAACCCATCTTAATAAACTAATTAAGGCAAACAAACTCATTAAAACTCATCAACTCATTAACACTAAAAATATTGGTTAGTACATTTATGATGAGTTTATGATGGACCAAACACTTAATGAATGCACACAGTCCACAATGATCAATCTTTTTTCATTACAAGACTGACAGACATCTCTAATTTTCCCATCATCAGCAAAAATGCAGAATATAAGGAGGATGGTGAAGACACTTAGATCTGTCTGTTTCTCTTGACTCTGAGATAAGAAATTTCATTCTAGAGAATTCCACAGCAGCATGAGGTGATTTCATTTTGGAAGGCAGAACCTATCACAAGGATGCAAGTGCCCCAATGCAGTGAGGCAGCATATAAATTACCATCAGAAGGCTATTACTATTATGATTTTTATTATCAAAGACCAACTCCCAAGGTTCTCCTATTTATGAAAGTAAAAGGAATTTCACAAATAATTACCTGCATTTCCTCCTCACATATCAAATCCCATTAAATTCAAGCCTAAGAGATGACAGAATTAGAAGGGCACTATGACATTGTTCTAACCATGCCAAAGCTGTGAACCATTTCAGTTAAATCTGGCACAAAATTGATGCTGCAATTCCCAAAGCACTTTGGTAACTTAGGATGAATCAATTTAAAGAGAGACAAATGACTTCTTAATTTTTCTCTATGAACACTTATGAAACCTTCAGAGCTGTGTGCATTCTGACAACTTGCACACTTTGTGTCAATATAAAATTTCTTCCGATTGCTCAGAGGCAAGTGAATCCAGAGATGACATTCTGAAATAGATCAAGTGTCAAATGGAAATTTAAGCAAAAGCAATTAAGAGAATTTCAACCATGATTAGATCTCAGAGAAAAGTAAGTGCCTTTTCTATTTTAGAGAGAAATTCAGAATCCCAGTGTGATGTGAGTTATGCACAGTGTCAGCAGCAATTGTACATTCATTCATTCTTTCATTCATTCATTCCACAAGGCCTTAAAGCCTCTACTGTGTGTAAAGTCCTGTTCCTGAGATGTATAACCATTGCTATTATGTACCCCAGAGTTTACCACATTCCTTGGCATTTAGTGAGTTCTCAAACAGTACTGAATATTGAATGAAAGAATAAATGGTTAGGCAAAGGAATATTAAGAATAAAACTCCCTACTCTTCAACATCTGATGTTTTTTTTGTTTGTTTGTTTGTTTGCTTTTGCTTAAGACATGGTCTCATGCATCTCAGGCTGGTCTCACTAAATAGCCAAAGATGACCTTGAACTTCTGATCCTCCTGCTATGATTATAGACATGCATTACTACATCAGTTTTATGTGATGCTAGGGACTGAATCCAGACTTTACATGCTAGGTAAGCACTCTACCAACCAAGCTACAACTCAGCCTATAAAAATCTTATTTCTTTATAATATACATGCCAGCATGTTGTGCGTCCCATAAACAGCCTAAAGTGCAACAAAATACTTAGTTGGTTTTGATTCTTGTCTGTTTGTTTTTGTTGCAATTTGGAAACTAGAAAAATACACCATAAAACAACAACAACAACAGTAACAGAAACCACCACAGAGAGAAGCCATGATCTTCCATGTAGCAGGCAGTCTATGTAGACAAAATTAATTGTGTTAGTAGTTATTCGGCAGCTATAGTTATATGGCAACTATGATCAGTGTCGTAAGGGTGTGCAATCCTACATTAGGACAAGAGAGCACACAGAAAGCACTTTGAAGTTCTTTGCAGGCACAAGAACAACTGAATGACATGGAAATTATTGGAAACCAGTAGATCTGCCAGGTCAACAGTGAAACATGTACAGTTTATAAGACTTAGGCAATGGGAGACTTAGTCAAACAGACTCACCTTCTTATTGTCTATGATTCATTTCAAAAATGTGTGGGCTTTAAAAATAATTGGTTTATGATGACAAATCTTCCACCCTTTTATTCTGAGACAGCATCTACTCCGGTGTAATAGCCCAGGGTAGGAACAACAGTTCAGATGCAACAGACACTGCTGGCTGGCACAGGCACAGTGCTCACTGTGCAGGCATCTTTAAGCTCACCTTTCCAAGCTCAGAGCTATGGCCTGCTTACAATTCTAATATTGTTTATGTGATGGTTCCACGGGGGAGAGCTCTGGAAGAGAAGTAGGCTCAGAGTGGAAGCGAGAGTTGGAAAGCAGAGGAAGGGACGAGGGCCATGTGCTACGGCACTGGATGACCCCACATGGTAATTAAGAGTTCAAATGAAAACGTTGATCCCATCCTGGCAATTCCGAGCTTACAGGGCCGAGTGCAAGAAAAAGCCAAAGGCTCTTGTTGGGAAAGTCCAATGAGTGACAGGGCATCAAACAAGCATGGGAGTTTATGTGACCTTAAATCAAGTTCTGCCAGCACAAAGACACTCAGGAGACTTGTTCAAACAATTGAAAGGCACATCTGATACAGTTAAGAAAGGGTCCATAAATAAATTCTTTTTGTTTCTTTGGGCAATTCATGGGTAAAGCTTCAGTCATCTGAAAACCCCTAACACATAATTGGTCTGGTTGGGGAGGTCCTCTACATGACCCAAATTCCAAGACAAAACTTCATCAATACACTCAGAACTGACCTGAAACTTAGACTTTTTTTTCCCTGTATTGCAGAGTTGTTTTGCCTTGAAAACAGCCTGTTTGCTCTTGTGGGTTTGATCAATCTCACATTTCTTTATGTTCTTCCTAAGTCTCTGCCCAGAATCTGAAATCCATAAAGACTTATTAAGTCAGAGTAGGATGGATGCACAGAATAACGTACATCATTACTAGCTAGTGCAGCCCAGCAAAGCTTTGCTAGAGATCTACTGAAGGCATCTCTAATATTTCTAAGCGTATGCAGATGAACATAAATCCACCAACACTATTTAATTAAGTATAAAAATACAAATTTGGAGACTTTGATTCTCAGAGCATGCTTTACACTGGAAGTCATTGCGTACTTAAGTACTAAAATTGTAAAAATATATCTACATCTAGTTTCCTAATAAACCATTTTAATAAATGTCCCTATTTCCTGGGCATGAAACATCATTTCTTCAGAAGAAAGCATTCTTCACCATGACAGAGAACAATTTAACTAAGTAAAAAATGGACTATTTAGGATGTACACAGCCAAGATGAAGCACATCTTTATGAAATAGGAAATTTTACAGAGATGAGAAATTTGCTGAAGTGGTGGGAGGGAAATTGGATTTGTCCTGTCTTTCCTGGTGCAGGATGCAGAATAGGGACAGAACATGGGGACGGGGCTGGTGTTTTTAACCCTTGATCCGAGGCTAACCTCAGAGGTGAGAATTCTGAGGCTTACAGAAATGAAACTTAGCCCTTTGTTATAAGAATAATCAATCTAGAAATCTCAACTCTATCTACCCATGCTATCCCAAGGTATACAATCTTATTGGAGAGAAGTAGAAAGAGCCATCATAGGTTTCTGGGAGTCATCTCTTCACTGTTAACTTGTCAGACACAACTTACTTAACAACAGACAGAGAAGCCAACATGGCAGATGGTCTTAATTTATGGTGAACTTAATGGGCCTAAAGGTGTAATGCTACATTTATTTATAGTTTGCAGATACTCAACTACGCACTTATATCTGAAGGCTTAACTATTCACTGTGAGTGCTAAGCTGGATGAATCAAAGTATACATGAGCAGGTTTGTTAAACAGTGAGCATTTACCGAGAGTGTATCACTTGCCAAGCGTTTCCTAAAGTACTTCACATATGTTACATCATTTAAACTTAATAGCAAACTAATTCATTATTTAATGTATTAAAAATACATTATGCGAGTCAGCCTCATTTTTCTAGAGGAAACTTTAGCTCCCAGAGGTTCAGTACCTTGTTCAGCATCACCTGGCTAAGGAGTCGAATAACTAGAGTTCAAGTGCAAAGACATTTGATCCAAATGTCCACACTTTTAAACGTCTTTTCTATGACTTCTTCTGTGACCAGAATTATTATAATGCTGGGACTATGTCTATAAAATGGGGGTAAGTCTCATTTTCTCCAAATTAATGATACTGTTATATGTACCACATGCTGGTTTTGTAACTGTATTGTTCAAGTCCCATATGCTTTCCTTGAATAACCTACCTTAACATGCATAACATTTATAGATTTTAAAAATAGTTATACTTTTATAAGACTGTCAGGAACCTGAGAACAATGTCAAAGATGTAAATGACAAGACCAGAAACCAAAGTAGTGCTAATACCAAAGCAGAGCTTTAAGGTCTGAAGGTCAATCAGATTCAGAATCAAGTAAGAGACAAGTCTCTTGGGTGGGTCTGTGTAAAACTTTACTTTATCCTGTAGAAACTGGTCAGCTAGCAACTTTCTGAGCTTTTTTTTTTTTTTTTTTTTTTTGGAAAAGGTATTTTTTGGAACAGGTATTTTGGCAAAGTGAGCAAGACTGATGAGATCCTAAGCTATGACACACTTCAGGCCAATCACTAGCAACTACCGTGGTGCAATCTGCTGACCTGAGAGGCAAACATTCCCACAGGACAGGATAGCAGCAGGTTCCAGGAGTCCTGAAATGATCATGGCAATTCATGCCTTGAGAATCTCTAATCAAACATTTGTCACTTCAGAACCGCACTTAATCACAGAACTCAACTAGGTCAGGAAAGCTGCAAAGCATATGCAAAACACACATCTCTCTAAAACTGTGTGAGCTGAATAGTGCAAAAATGTGAAAATACTGGACATGTGATTTAGGGAAAGGGAGTGTATGAGACATCAGTGGCTTTGAATTGCATCGTGCCTGAGTTTCTAGGAATGCAGGTTGACCAGCTGGGTGACTTTGGGCTAGCTACCAACATGCCAGAGTTCCTATTTCTTCCCAGGATTTTGGTGGGTCTAAATGAGCAAATATTGGGGCACACTAGAGTGGTTCCAGCACTGAGCCAGATCATGCACTGGGCTAAAGCCCTTTCCCAGCTTCCCCTCATGCCAAGGAAGAAGGGGCACAGAGCCAGGAAGTATCCAGGAGTCTACCTAACAATGGTAGACTTCGAATGGAAGGAGGCGGGCCAGTGGTTTCAATTAAAATTCACTGTTTCCCTGGAACAGAAGAAAGTAATAAACCATTGCAGTAAATTACTGCTGTGGAAATAACACCCAGATAGAAGAAATAAAGGAGAAATTTACAACCTTAATCAATCTCTTTTTATCCATAAATACAACTTCATCATCTGCCTTATTTATGTGACTCCATCACCCTCCCGAATAATTCTCAGTAATTCTCAACAGCAGCTCCCCCTGCAGCTGAGCCTAAGGGATACACTGGTTCTTTAGAAACACCAGAGCTGCTCTCCCTCTTCCTGGAGGGGGAGGAGGGGAAACAGGGCACAGCGCCAGCCTCGGGAATTCCCAGCACACTGTCCCAGGAAGAGCATCAGCCACCTCCATTCCCAGCCACAGTTCCAAAAGCCTTTATCATTCGGCCTCCACTGCACACTCCTCACTTCCTATCAGCAAAAGTCTCCATCCTAGCCTGTAATTACAAAGAAATAGCACCTGGAAATCCTTTTCCAAGTAATCCTATTAATGCAAAAGTCCAAATCCATTTCGCATAGATGGAACCAAACACCTGCTGTTGATTAACTAGCAACATTTCCTTTGGAACTTGCATTTATTTGGGGTCAGATGTTTCCTTGTTGCTGGTTGGGGTACAATTTTCCACTCAGCCCAAGTTACCACAATCCTATGCTGTATCTAAAACAGGCTGCTGATCTCAGAACCCAGGATGCTGCTGGCAGGCAGTCTCCTCCTGGAGGCATGTAAACGGTCAGGGCACACTCACCCAGATGACAAGGATTCCTTAGATCCTGAGGGAGAAAGACATGGACATGGCTACAGGACCTCTAGCTGAGCTTGAAAGCGTGTCCTGCCATTTCCTCCCCCTTTACTCTAGAAATGAGACAATCATGTATTTATCCATCAAAAGGTTGACATTAAGCAGGAATGGGATTTGAAGCTGCTTAAGTATTTCAAGGGAATAAACCCTAAAACTCTCAAAATAATCTCTTCATGCTGTTTTCTGGAGAAAGCTGCTCAAAACAGACTACAGATGAGAAGTTTTTTTTTTTTTTTTTTTTTTTTTGGCCAAACAAATCCTCTTCAAATACTTGGAGTTGAAAAAAAAAAAAAAACTAATTTATGACTTGAAGTTTTGTTATTAAATTGTTCTCTTTTTTCCTAGTAAATTTGACTTTAAGTATTCATAGGGCTTTGAAAACATAAGAAATATGGAGTTAGCAGGATATAAGTCAGTATTAGATTTTTTCTCCTTATTTTATTTTAGTTCATAATGATTATAGCAGCATGTCCACAAGCTTTGTAAAAGTTATTAATATGAACAAGCTCCCATGACCTGTCATTTGTTTTACACAGACTATTCTCCAAAGGGTCACATGGAACAATGTGGTGTGGTAATCCCACATTAATTCAGGCTCTAAATGGGGTGATTTCCCCTCTAAGGGACATTTGATAATGTCTGGAGATATTGACCTTAAAGCAACTGGGGGAATAGATACTAATTACATAGTAGAAACCAGGGATACTTTTAAATATCTTAAAATGCATAAAAATGGCGCCTCCCCTCCAAGACATCCCAGCCTACATGCCAATAATATTAGGGTGAGGCACTGAAATGGTACATAATGCTCAGTAACTGACACCCGGGCAAAGGAGGCCCTGGGAAGGACAGAGCACAGAAGCATGGGGCAGGCAGAGTCGTCCTGCCCTTGCCTTGCTCATTGGGAGCACGTTCACAGGGATGCAAAGGTCCCTGGTGAATTTAAATCAACCCCAGAATAAAGCTGCATAGGCGCCAATTGTTCTCCTGGCTTTTGGATTAAATGAACACAATTTAATGTTCTATAGGACAAGGCCTTCTTTCATGGCAGGATGGAGGAGCAAGGGTGATTTACAAGTCCATGCATGTTCCTTTGCCACATTATCCGCTTTGTGCTCAGGACTTAGGAATATCAAGGCATCTTCCAGAATCCATTTCTACCAATTCAGGAGAATGCAAGTGTCCTCTAGGAAGGCTCACACATCCAGAAAGAAAGGGCAAGAGACAGCAACATCAGAGTCCTCCAATGATCCTTCTGAAGGAAAAGTCCTATTACATACTACTAGATCTCCCCTTGTCTCTCACTTTTTCCCTTTCTAATCTCTATAATTCTACACAGGTAAGATTTCCTAGAAAAGATGATTTTCTATGCAGATTATCCCTACACATCTGTGCATAAACACAGGGTTGAGCTCTCATGGAATAGCAAATTATTTTTAATACTTCCCTCTTTTATACTGGTATACTAAAGTGTTATACAAAATTGAATAGTGCTCATCTATTTATTAAAGTAGGTCTAAAATCCACTTAGAAACACATTCGGTTTCATTTTGTATTTTCAGAAAGAATACACATCTATCCAAACATTATGTAACACCATTTTTTAATCAATTAGAACTCAGAGGAATCTGTGTGATGGTTTCCTCACACAGACAATTAAAGAGAATCAATGTTCATTTTCATCTGTTCTAGAGGACAAGACTTTTAGTCAGGGTATGAAGAAGGTTTTAAGGGACATGTGGAGAGAATACTTGGAATTCATCGTTGATCTGCAAAAGGCTAGTATGGTAGAATAACAGAGTTGGGATAATTTATAAAGCTGGCTTTCTTGTCCTTAGGGATGTCTCTTAGCTCCTTGCCATCTTCCGGCTCCTCAGGGGACCAACTTCAGTCTCACCTGGGAACTTGTTAGAAGCACAAACTGCCAGGCTCCTCCACAGGAATCTATCTAATAAGCTACCAAGTGATTATCAGGCTGAGACGTGGCCTGGATCTCTCTCCTACCCGTCTCATTAATGTTGAGACTTACCTGTCATCTCTTACTTTATATCGAAGACAAGATGCTATTATTTAGAGCTGATTACAAACATCTAAGGACTTCATATACCTTTTTTTCGGTATGCTTAGACCCAAAAGAATCAGCAGTTCAAAGTAGAATTTGAGACATTCCCATGGGAGACAAAAATTTTAAACTTTCCTTCACCTTAAATGACTTGGGTGGGGGAGGAAGTGGTTGAGTATCTTTGCTTAGTTTTATACCTGGATGCTGAGCCTATCAACTCTTCAGATGCAGGTGCAGTGTCAGGGAGCAGAGCAAGGTTCAGAGGTCAGAAGTAGACATGACAATTGCAGAAAGGAACTTGAAAAGTCCAAGTCCTGATAAGGAACCATGAAAAGGTGTGGATTAAGCAAGGACCTGTTTCTTAGACACACACTACCCACAGGGCACACACCAACCCTGGGCCTGTGTTTAACAGAGGCAAGGGAAGCAGAGTGGTAGTGCTCTTATCTATTTTTTTCCCTACAAAATCATCATATCTTAAGAAGCAGGCTTCAGGACTTGGGAGATTGCTCAATGGTTAAGGTGCTGGTCTGAAAAGCCTAATGATGAGAGTTCAATTTCCCAATACCTACAGAAAGAAAGATGCACAAATTGGTGCATTTATCTGGAGTCTGTTTGCAATGGCTAAAGACCATGGCACACATATTTTCTCTGTCCGTCTTCTATCTCTCTCTGCTTTCAAATGAAAGAAAGAAAGAGAGAGCGAGAAAGAAAGAAAGAGAGAGCGAGTAAGAAAGAAAGAAAGAAAGAAAGAAAGAAAGAAAGAAAGAAAGAAAGAAAGAAGACAGAAAAAGTAGGCTTCTCAGAATAATATTTGTGAGTCTTTTTTTAAAAATATATATTTATTGTCCATAATGAGTTACATTATTTAGTGGGCAAACAATGAGTTGTTATCCTGAATTCCCCAATTCCCCCCCTCCCCATCGCTGATCAGTTGGATATCCTCCTCCGTGGGCTGTCTGTATTAGTCCTTGTGGCAAGGGATCCTGGATATCCTAGTACTCAGCCCGGTCTTCCTGGCCCAAGGGTGTTGTTACTGATGGGTGCCATGCCTCTGGACAGTCTCCCCCACCACGGCTCTCACAATCTTTTCCTTCTCTAACAACATCATGCCTCTCAAACCCACTGAAATATCTCTGGGTGTCTTTGAAGTTGGCTTCTCTAGTTTGTATTCCCTGGGTGGTGAACAGCCTTCTGTCTCTGAGAAAATGCCCTTCTTCAGGACCCTCATCAGGACTAAGAGGCCCCTCAGCTACCCACCTGAGTTTTCATGTCAACCTGTCTAGAGCTCAACAGTTCATATTTTAAATGTTTTTGCACACAGTTGCCTTATACCTTGTGTGATGGTCTATCCTTTCCATGGGGCTAAATTGCCTTAGTGCAGAAATCATCTTCTGTCACATGACCCTCCTCAACACTGGGATCAGAGTCAACAGAGGAAAGAGTGCAGTTCATAAAACTGAACTGAAGGTCCCAGTGCTCCAGCCAAGCAAGGCATTCCTTCCCAGGAGACAGTGGAGTCCCCATGGCATCTGCCTGCAGCCTATACAGTGATGGATGGAAGGATAATAGCTAATGTTTCTTGAGGGTTCCACTGCATGCCGACATGCAGTTCCTAGGCTAAGTAGTGTGTGTGTGTGTGTGTGTGTGTGTGTGTGTGTGTGTGTGTGTGTGTGCAGATATGACTAAAGCAATTGTTCTGCTGCTACAGAGGAGCTCCCCACCCCTCTCCAGCTCAGCCTGGATGAGCAAAGAGTAGTAACTTCCATTGCACTGCAAGTCCTAGAGGGAAGCAGAGTTCCTCCCCTACCCCAATCCCCCCAAAAAAGAGGCCTGTTTGCCACACATGAGCAGGTCTCCTACAGGATGCTCCAATGACCTCAATTATGTGGTCTGGAATTAATCAAGGGTTCTCTGCATAGGTCAGAAAAAAACCTCACAGCATGGCGGTTTTAATTTCTCTTCTTAAATTGTAAGAAATACTGACGAAAGTCCGAAGACTACTTATTCCACATGATTCTAGTTCTATAGGAAAAATGTCAAAGTAGTCTTTTGGTCCATTGGAGAAATCTCTCTCAATTTTTGAGTTGGGGACATCTGTCATGAACTACAGGCTGTAGACGGTAAGTATCAAAGTAACTTGGGTTTGTGTTAATTACTTTAATCTTTATTTATGAAGTACCACATTACCAGAACAAAACAGAAAAAGATAAAAGAACAAAGGGTTAGATCGTTAGAATCAACATTCCAGTTGCAAGCATATTCTTTCCCAAATGCACTGTTTAGCAATACCTCCGACTTCATTATGAAAAATGTTACATTGATATAATTATTTCACACTAGTGACTTTAAGAATATGAACACTTGCTAAATATTGTAGATCCTATAGAAGGAGGTGTTCTGTCTCTGTCTCCCTCACCGAGATCCATATAAATTAGATGACGTGTTTGCCATTAATATAAAGCAGATGGGTATCGACATTCATGGATTGAGTTCAACATCCCAGGCATTGTGGTAAGCATTTCACATGAAGACTCCTAAGTAACAATTTGTTCTGAATTTCAGAGAAGGTAGTTTTTGTGGTTTGCATGGAAATTGTCCCCCATGATGCATGTGTTTGAACAACTGGCCCCAAGCTAGTGACACTGTTTGGGAAGGTTGTGCAAATTGTAGAAATTACAGCTTTGCTGGAGTAAGTGGGTCACAGAGGGTGGGTGGGCCTTGATGTTTTATGGCCTGGCTGTATCAGTTACTTTCTCATTTCTGTGACAAAATGCTGGACCAGAAGCAAGTTAGGGAAGGAATGGCTTTATTTTAGTTGACAGTTCCAGAAGTTAGAATCCATCGTGGCAGGGCCAGCATGGCAGGAGCAGGAAACCTGTGTTATGTGAACAGGGAAGAAATAGACAAGAAAGAATGTTGCAGCTCAGCTTGGTTTCTCCTTTTTATTCAGTTTGGAATAATGATACCCTTAGTTAAAGTGGGTCCTCCTCCCTCAATTAACCTAATTTAGAAAATCCCTCACAGAGAGGACACAGAGATTTTTATCATGGTGATTCTAAATCCTGTTAAGTTGACAGAGATTCAACATCATACTGGCTGGTCCCATTTCTTTTTGGAGTCTGCTTTCTAAGTGTGGATGCATTGTGATTCGCTGCTTCCTGTTCTTGACACCATGGCTCCTCTTTCTCTACCAGGATGTAATTGATCCCCTTTCTTTCTTAAATGACATTCTGTCAGGTCCTTGGTCACAGCAACGAAAAGGTAACTAGTACAGTCAGTAGCTTACATAAGGTCACAAAGCTGGTAACACCAGGATCACATGATTTAGTGTGTGTTCTCTACATGCTGTGGGTCATAGCATTTCACAATTATGGAGTACGCAGCAAAAATTTGAGGCCCAGGATTTCTAACCCTAAATGTTGCTTCTTCCATGAAGCCCCGCCCCGCCCAGTATCGCCCTTGCCAAGCCCATGTGGGATGATTCATCTTCACTACAGCCAACTGTTGCATTCCTATGTGAGACCAAAGTATCTGTTAACTCCTCTGTTACTTTCATATTACTAAGGGTCTTTGAAAGGTTCAAAACATATCTTGAGTTTATGGTTTTATTTGTTAGATATTGTGATAAAACAAATCGATACACTAAACACTTATGACTGAATAAATAAAATGCAACAGTTTCTTATTATGAGAACCAAGGCATGCTCTGTATTTATTTTAGACAATTAGACAAGTGAGACGACACACATTCCTGGAACAAATGCTTTGTAAAAATCTACAGTGAAGACAGAAAATATGAATATGATGAAGACTCAATGCAAGCTACATTGTGATAATATAGGGCTTTCTGAAAAGTCATGTCAAACTTTGAAAAGCTATATGAAAGACAGCTTTGATGGTATGTCAATGTACACAATGCATAAATCTATTCTAAGTTCTTCACATCAAGCCCACATTCATATCTGTGACAGTTTTTCTTTATCTGCACCTCTAAGTAGAGAAAAATCACACTTGAAACAACCCCTCTCCAGTGCCATCTAACCCAAACAGAGGGTGCCAGGCCACCTCTAATGACTCAAGGATCAAGATGGAATGCACGGAATCTGACCTGGGACTTCTAGGCTGGACTGTGAAGTGTGTACTGTGTGGATTGTTTGCTGAGATTATCTTTGTTCTTTCTCCTTTTCTGTGCTGGTTCTTTCTCTCTCTCCCTACTTTGTCCTGTTCTGACTGTTGAATCTATAAAGTGTTTGAATTCATTTACCTCTCTGCACATTTCATGGAGCTGTGTGATTACACAGAAGTGAACCAGAGGCAGCTTTGCCATATTGCACACCAGTTTTTGCTTCAGGTACAGAAGGACTATTCCTACTTAGTGGGGCTCTGAGAGGCTGGCTCAGGCCCCTGATACCTAAGTTCAGTCCTTTCAGGGCACAAAGACTGCAGTCAGACACTGCTAGCGGGG
The DNA here is from genome assembly GCA_004024765.1 of Zapus hudsonius. NCBI lineage: Eukaryota > Metazoa > Chordata > Mammalia > Rodentia > Dipodidae > Zapus > Zapus hudsonius. The sequence goes on along the minus strand of PVHP010013215.1, from coordinate 22,400 downwards.
CGCTGCCACCCTTTGTCTTATAACAAAGCACACATCAAGTCCAGATTCAATACTGTTAGAACTCATGTGTCTGCTTAATAAAATGACTGACTCAAAATTAGATAAAAATAAAATAAAAATCCAGCATTCTCTTTCACACTGGTAATGGGAACTTGATATTTATAAGGTAGGTGATGGTTTGAATATAAGATTCCTCCATAAGCCCGTGTGTTTGAAGACTTCACCCATAGCTGGTGGCAGGAAGTTGGTGGAGCCTTGCTGGAAGAAGAGGGATGATGAACGCGGTTGGTTCTTGGGGTTTTACAATCCAGCCCCATTGTTCTTTTCTCTCTCCTTCCTCTCTGCCAGGGTGACTATGGCTCCCCTATAGCTCACCAGGCTGGCTATGAGGCTCCCCCACCTGGAACTCTAAGATGAATGAAAGCCTTTTACCTACCATAAGCTGCTTCTAGTAGGTGATTTGTTGCCACAGCATGAAGGTAGCTGATATAACATGCCTGGGGTTAGTTGTACCTTTCTCATTCAAGAAATAAAGGCAAGAGGAATAATTAACTCTACCAGTAGCTCATCAACAAAGCTAAATCTACTAATCTAAACCAATAATGAATGGATACCATAAAATCCTAACTTTCATACAGTAAGCTCTTGAGGAAGCTGTGGGCATCCTCTGGTAAGAAGGGCCCTGAATAGGGCAGGAGGTAGACTATTCCCAAGATGAATGGATTTGGCCTATAACTCTTTGTCCCAGTAACTGGTTACTTCCCACACTGAGCTATTGATTGAAGAAACTCACAAGGCCCCTCAAACAAGACAGGCTTATGTCAAAGCTCTTAAATGCTTGCCTCAGGTAAAAGATAAGACCCTAGTTTTGAAGATAACACAGGGTTTTGGCACACAACACCACAAGAGCATGCTAGATCCAGAATGACAACCAGCCCCTAGATGGTAGCCTGTGTAGTGCTGGAAGGCATTATAGGAGGTTCCAGGGGAAATTGGCCAATGATATTCAGAGAAAGCATAGGTCACTGATATACAATACAGACCAAAGTCATGAGAATTCTGAACACACTGCTATATGGAAGATACCAGCAAGTCAAGAAGTGCTCATCTGTGAAACAGTGGTGTTAAACCTAGGCGGGTAATCAACAGCTTGCTGATTGGCTAAGAGATCCACTAAGTGGCAAGGAACCCTTAGCTGGAGCTGGGATCCACAAACTCTTATGGACACCAAGAACCCAGACTCCAAGGGGAAACTCCTATTACCAGGGATCTACAGAGAGGCTATCGACCCATTAGAATCTTGCCAAATAAACAATGTTGTCTCATTTAACCTATACTGATCTCACTCTCCCATAGGGATTCTGTTTGTATTTTTAAGAAGGCAGTGAGAACTGTGTACAACCCAAATTCACCAACAGGACCTGAGATGGTGGCTGACACCCAGGCAGGAGATGAATCACCCCTAACTTATCATCTAGAGCCCAAACAAATGCTTTGAGGAAGTGATGAAATGAGCAGGAGAGCTACCTCCACAGCAAGTCAGATAACTCATGAAAGGGCAATGGAGACAGGAGGATACCCAACACAGTCCAAAGCAGCAATCTGGAGACTCTTAAGATCTCATTAGTAAAGCAGACCTAAAACTCACCCACCATGACTCAGGGAACTTTGGGGAAGAGGAGGTGTATAGATTGTAAGAGCCATGGTTGGGGAGAATATCCAGAGACATTGTCCTCCTCAACAATAACACACAAATTGGAAAAAAAAAAAACACTGGCTACTTCTTGTACAATTCACAGCCCCCAATCCCATGGACTGCTCCAGCAATCCCACTGAGGACAGCTCCCATTGGGCTGGGGACAGGGATGAAGGAAATGAGGGTGTACTGTGTGGATCACAAGACTTGCTCATACAATGTATCTAATTATCAACAATAAATAAACTAAAAAACACAAGGCTAAATCTGACTCCAATAAATGCCATTCTGTCCTAACTCATGGCCACTATCAATTTACCTGGCCAGGGCAACCTAAATTCACATTATTCTAAATTTCAGTTCATTAAAGCCCTGTTCATCACATTCTCCCTGAGTATTTGCCACCTCTGTTCAGGCCTGAAAATGGAAACGATAGGAAAGCAGGAAAACACAGAGGTTCGTTGACCTGAATTTTCCATCATAAATTCTTGTCAGAATTGATTCAGTGTAACACCACATCTCTTCTAGACCACTGGGCTCTTTGATACTCAACAAATAACAAATTAAACTTTTCTTATAACACTTAGAAATTAACATTTTCCTTATTTTACATAAGATTCAAACACTGGAATTTCTTTTGAATATTGGCACTTCATTTATGGACCATATAGAAACCAAAGCATCAGTGGCTTAGAGTTAAGGCTTTAAGAGGGTCATTTACAGCAAGATGAACTGAGACCAAGCCAGGCACAAGTTCCTAGAAGCTACAAAGCCAGTTCACATAAAGAACCCAGAATCATCCAAGTGACTCACTTCCAAGAAAGAGAAAGGGACAGCTGATGATCCAAGTGACCCAGCAACCACATTTTATTAGTGAAGCAACCCCAAGGTTTTCTGTGGAAGCCACTAGACTCCATTAGAGCATTCACCTCAGATTCAGGTATAATTAAAACACTCTTCACAGACACGAACAACACTCTTCTCTGCAAAAATCATATCCAAAAAAAGAAGATGCTGTTCTTAGACAATAAAATAGGCCAAGGAAGCAAGAGCCAGGTAAACAATTCAAGAGCTAGACTGTCAATTGTTAGAAGGTCATGCAAGCATTCCCTACCTGTTTTCATATTGATGGCAAAAAAGTTCTGAGGATTCCCACTTGTAATCCTGTATGTCAGCTTCTCATTGGAACTGGAGTCAGGATCCTCAGCCTGGATCTGGATGACAGATACATCCTTGGGAGAATTTTCCATGACAACAGGATAATAAATAGGTTCTGAGGTCAGTGGAGCATTGTCATTCAGATCTTCAACTTCTATGTAGACCTCAATGGTGGAATACAGCGGGACAACACCCCGGTCTGTGGCGTACACCGTCAGCCAGTAAGACCCTGTTGTCTCTCGATCCAGAATATCTGCCGCAGTGATGACCCCTAAGAGAAAGAGAGAACATGATGCTCCAGTAAGCAGAGACATTAACCAAGTCAGCCCACAGTCCTGAGGGTTGTGCACATAAACTTGGCATGCAGGAAAAGATCAACAGATCCATAATATAAGATTAAATTAAGATGACACTCTATATATAAGGAAATTTTTTCTTCAGGTCTTACTGAATCGTTCTCCTGTTTATCAAGTATAATCACATTCACGAATACTTCATTTGAATTTTGAAGGTAGATATGTCTCTCTGTATGTCTTTCACACATAGACACACAGACACACACAGATACACAGGCACACACACACACACACACACACACACACACACATCCACAGAGACCAAATGGAGGAATGGGAAAAAGAGTAGACCAAGATTCAAAACACTTCCTGCATTGCATGAGAAATCAGTACCTTATCAGGTCAATATCTCCATTTGACCTGATACCAAATTGATTTCCAATGACACAGCAGCTTTTCAGAGGTAAGTTATTTTATCTATTTGTTCACAGAAGTGAAATAGATCTCTGAAATATTCTCCTGCCAGATAGACTAGAAAGCACTGTACCTACAAGTACATAAGCCTACACCATACTGTTTTCTTGAAATATCAAATGTCACAGCTTATTCTGCAACGGCCAGGGAAAAAGCTCTATCAACAGGCTTTATGAATGACCTCTGACCCCCTCAAGGATTCCATAGCAAGCCCTAAATAAACTTAGAGGCATTCTGAGAGAAGTTCATGGACGATCATTTTAAATGACATATACAAAAAATGTCCAATCTTCTCCTCACACCTTTCTCATTGGAGAGTTGAAACAAAAGCCAAACAAAAAAAAATATCACTCAGACAATCCACAGACAAAATATATGTCCTCGAAGTCCTCACCTAAGTAACCAGGCTTTGAAAATTGACCGTAGGGATAGGATCGTAAGCAATGTTCATCATCATGGGAAACTGGCTGTCAGCTTAGAGCATCTCTAAACACACTGAGGATGCTCCTGAATGCAAGAAACTCACGTACCTCCTTATGCTACAACAGACAACATTCTCTTCATTCCTACTGGACTTTTGTCTAAATTTAACCCACAGTTTGACCTACAGACCCTACAAAAGCAACCTACTAAGTATAGCAACTGAGAAGGAAGAGGGCATCTGTCCTGAAACAGACTGGAGTAACCACTGGTTCTAAACCTCATGACAGTGGAAATATTCCAGTAAGATAAGGCAATTCATGTTGAAGCCAGGCTCCAAAGTTATTCACTAACGTGATCCATTCAGGTCTACTTTGAGACAATCTGTAAGGGTCACAATGGAAACAGGCAAGACATCACAAGTTCCTTTAGAATCATGAGTGATACCTGGAAGTCAGAATAGAAATTCAAATGCGGCATTAGAATAGTAGATGCCAGATAGTAGACTTGGAAGAGAAAGAGGAGAAGATAATGATTATATGGACTCAGTGTTGCATGTTCTTTGATGGAAATAATATCTTATAAGCTGGGTGGAGATCGGGTCAGATGTTAACATGAGAGATAAGGCTCTTAGGCCTGGAGACCTTGTTGGATATACACACATCCATGTGCCTGTGGATTGTCTGTCAGTCACCATAGTTGCTATTGTGAAATGTGCACATAGCTATCAAAGTCATGGGAAGTACTGTCTGGGAAACTGGAGCTCTGCAAGTCAGGGGGTGGGAAGTGACAGGAAACAAGGCTGTGTCTGTACTGAAGACAAAATGTAGGCAGGTATGAGCTGGGATGATGGACACAGGTCACAGAAGTATTCTTACATAGCTATGAGGCAGCTGGGGAGTGAGACCTGTCTGTCCATCTGTACACACTTTTACACACCCACCAGATCCTGTGCTGGACGCCAGAGGAGCACATATATATATGACAATGTCTTAGTCCACCTCTCTGTGAGAAATGCATGTCTCAAATCAGATCTGTGTTGCGGGTATGGTGGCATTGCCCACACAGCTATCAGGGCTCTGTGGCATCCGGTGTGGGCCCATGTAACTGGAAGTAAAGGATCTACTGAAGAGAAACACCATTTACCAAGGATCCAAATATGTTGGGGTTTTCTAGAATATCAACTTCCCTAGAAAATTCTCTTTTTTTGATGGCATCATCAAGTTGGTAATTTGTCAAAGGTCCCTCAGCTGACTGTAGAAGAAACCAAGGCTGCCTGCTTAGAATTCTGCAGATCCAAATCTGATCCACCACTTGGTACTGATGTACAAGTGTACCAAGGTGCCGCCCATCTCTGGTGATCATTAAATGCATGACAAGTATGGAAAAATGTTTACAGTGCATGAGAGGCTGAGTGCATGTTACATCTACGGGAATCAGGTATACAATACCATAACCTTGACATGAACAACCACAGTCCATGTCTGTAGTGTGGCTCAGGCTCAGTGCATGTTACATCTATGTGAATGAAATGGACATTACTATTTGGCAATAGTAAGCACACCCCAAGCAGGGACCAAATCTAGGGGTCAGAAGTTCAAGATCAGTTGTCATATGGACTGTTTTTCCTCTCTTCTCTTCCTGCAGAATGCAACATTACATGTATGACTTGCCAACGACATATCTGTCATTTGGGAGAGTAGCAAAGCAAGCCATTAAAAGAGAATATAACTTAATAAAAAACAAAGTCAGAGAAGTTGGGTCAGCCTTGTTTGTGACCCTTCTTGGCCATCCGGTAGGCACACATGTATGTACATGTCTACACAGAGAAGATTTGCAGTCATGGAACTGCTCCATGATCCCTAGAAGTCATTTAATTCTCTTTTCTCCAACCTATCACATTGGGAGCTGCTATAGCAGAGGCTTTGGACCTTAAGTGATTGTGAGAAGTCCTTGGCTGAAAGGCACTCAGAACCAGATGTGTTCCCAGAAAATTAGAATTGCCTCTCATTAAAATAAAGTGTGGATACAGATATATTTACTCAGTAACTAGAACTATGAATAAGTATCCTGGAACACAGTCTACAGGCATCAATTTTATGACTCAAAAATTTGAAGGAGAAATGAAAAGGATTACTGAAATACATTACAAATTTCTCTCAAGTCTTCCGATTAGCAACACTGATGCCCAGTGAGAACATTCCCTCACCTTCTAGGTTCTCACAACTAGTGAAGAGCTACAGCTACAAATGAAGTTCCCATGACCTTTGAGTGTGAGTTAGGTTATTAAAATCACATGTCACGAACCCTTTAATGTTATGACAACGACCAGGAATTCCTTACCACTATTTTTGAAAAGTAGGCATTGGGTATACTCCAAACTGAAAGGCTTTTCCTATGTTGAAGATTGGGTTGTTTTCTTGAGTGTTTTTTGTATGTGCATGTGTATGTGGTATGCATATGTATATGTGTGTCCAAATGTGTGTGGCACCTGTGACTACAGGTCCACATGTGTGTGCAGGCGAGTGCTCATGGAGCTCAGATGTCAGTTTGGGTGTTCTCCTCCCTCACTCTAGACCTTTGCGTTGAGATGGGTCTCTCACTGAATCTAGAGCTCCCCAATCCTGCCTCCGCTGAGCTGGGATTATAGGCAAGTGTTACTGCATCCTGACTGCTGTATGATGCTAGGATATTGAGCTCAGCAAACACTTCACCCACTGTTCCAGGTAAAGATCCTTTATCAGCCATGAAATTCCCAAGCATTTTACCCCAGTCTGCAGTCTGTCTTTTACTCTCTTAATAGTGACATCTGAAGTGTAGAAATTTTAATTATGATGGCATCCAATGTATCAGTTCTTCTTTCATAGATCATAAACTTCTTGGTGTATCTAAGAAATCTTTTGCTTCACCCATGGTTACAAATATTTTATTCTGTATTTTATTACAGTTTATTATATAGGTGCTTTACCTTTGTATTACCATGTGAAATGAAGAATCGGTTTTATAATTAATAAAAAATACAACTTTTGAGATTTTTATTGGGATTGCTTTGATTCTACCAATCAATTTGAAAAAATTTCATAATGATGTAAATACCTTATTCATGACAATGATGTTTATCTCCATTTGTTTTTCTTTTCTAATTTCTTTTAGCAATTTATGCATTCAGTATGTATATCTTCTATCTCTCATCAAATTTACTTAAAATATTTCATATTTTTAATGCCATTGTAAATTATATTACTATTTTAATTTCAATTTCATTTAATTTTGCTAGCAAATGCAATACATTTCATAGTTAGATAATGGCCTACTTCAGCAACCCTGTTTAACTATTATTTCTAGCATTTAAAAATAAATGCCACAGAATCTTCCACATAGATGTTTCAAACATTTCATTCATTCAGCAAATATTTAATAGTGTAAGCATGAGACCATTCTTATATTTCATCTCCATTTAAAGATAAGGAAACAGATTTAGGTTAAGTAACTTATCAATTTTTACTTTGCCAGCAAATGTAAGGTGTTCACACCTTGGTCTGTCAGACTTGAAGCCAGTGTTAATCAAAACTACATTGTCTTCTTAATCTATATGATAACAAACCATATACATTTTCATATGCAAGTTTACTCCTCTGATAGGGTACTTGTCATTAATTGAACAGATAATATATAGCTTTTGTTATATTTCAGTTGGGTTCTTCATACTGACTATAGAAGCCATAAAATTATGCAATTATCTTGGTACAACTTGTAATATGTTTGTAGAGTATAAATACAAAAAAATAAAATAGAACTAATTCATTTCACTGAGAGTTCATTTTGATTTCTAAAAGGAACTACAGAATATAAGTGTCTCTGATCTATTGTTGCTCCATTACCAATGCATTGCTAGAATGTTCATCTCCAGAAAGAAGTCTCTTTCCATCTGCCTATTGGTAGAAAGCATGTTCTATAATGGCAGAGCTTCGGATAGATAAACCACTAGTCTGACTACCTGTTCATGGCACTGAGCCACCTCTCAAGCAGAGCTGAAAGAGCCCAGAGAACACTAGGTACAACTGACTCCCTCCCATCGGGTCCCTGACCTAGCCACTCAGCATCTGTTCCATGTCAGGTGATGGGCTCTTGCTGTGTTAGCTTTCCTGAGAAGTCAATGGCTAGTCATCCCAGATAGAAAAGGCAAAAAATAGACCAAATAAATGATTCCACCCAAGGCTAGCTTGATAAACCAATGAGCTCAACTGGGGTTACTTACAAAACTACAGTTAAGGAGTTACTTACAGTAGAGTGTGAAATTTATGTGTGACCAAAAATTGGAACAGGTCTCCCCACTCATAATTATTAACCACTTATTTAGCCTAAGGAGAAGGGTGTTTTTTGTGAGGTAAGTTATTTGTCCCTTTCTCAAGGAAATGTAAGTGAGACCAATCTTGTGAGGGTCTCATGTGGGTAATCACATCTTCTCTGCTTCAAAATAGCAATGGCCACATCATACCTACAGGACAGACTTCCACATCAGGTCTACTCTATAGACCAGGCAATTTTTAAGTAGTTTGACGTCCTTTACAATGAGGCAAAACTGTGATCTTTGTTATTTCCAGTGCAATTTCTACATGAACACATACAGCCCAGAATAGAGAAGAATGAGTTAGTGAACACCATTTCACCTGTGAAGGCTCTTCAAGAATCAGAAGACCATGTTTTCCCAGGGCTTTGAACTCAAATCTAAGAATGCATTACTTGAGTGCTGGTGCTGTGCTGGCTTCTAGTTCCTTCTTTATCCCACTCTCTTTCTCTGTATCCACAGTCTAGGGCCTCTCTGCATTTATAGAACTGTGTTAATGAAGGTAGGAATGGATCATTATTAACATCTCAGGTAAAAGAACTCTATCCTCAAGGAGCTTCTAGAAGGCTCCAGGCACTGCTGCTCAATGTGAAGTGGATATCCCAGACAGAAGAACATCCTATAGCTCTGGTTTCACCTTCCACCAAAATGCTCAGAGCAGAGGCAATTGAGAAGGTCACATTTGATCCTCATATTTTTGAAGATGTCATCTTTGACTTTTCTTAGAAATACAGTTGGGACTTTGAATTCTTTTTATTTTTGAGACATGCTTATACAAGTTGTCCTTTCCCTGTGTCCTCTTCAGTTGCTGTGTAATAGATGCGCTTGCAAACTAGAATTCCTTGGGCATCATAATAGACAACCATATGAAAAGTTACACGTGCACATTTGCTTATTTACTTCTATAGAACTGGGTTCAGCTGGAGTGTGAATCCATTCATTCTAGCATGAAACATTCATTAGCTATAATTGCCCTTTTAATTTGTAAATGTTAGATAAACATGTATGCACACATACCCATTTCCTGTGAGATAAAAGGAAAAAGTGAATAGAACTGTTCATAGCCATGCAAATATCACATTCTGGGTTAGTCACAGTATCAGCTTTCTAGCTATATTCCTGCATGTCATGACACATACCAAGACTCAAGTGACAAGTCATCCCTAAAGTACGACACTGAAACTCCCATAACATCTCCAATAAGCTGTCAACATAAGGCTTAGAGAATACTTTGAGGTCAACATAAAGTTTAGGGATGTTTTCATCATGGATTATGCATGATGAAATAACCCTACTGAGAGAATATGGCAGTTACAAATGTACAAACAATCTTTAGGAATGTTCTGATAACATATTATATACTCTTTGTATTTCTAATAACTTAGTTACAAATAATATATTTATTCTTTATTTCTAATCAGTCAAAATATTAACCAGCAATTGAAAGTGCATTAATAGTGAGGCAGTTTAGGGTTAGCAGAGCACCCAAACCTAAAAATGTCCTTGAGCCTGTAAGGGGGAATCCAGTTTTTCCTTATCTCTGCTTTTCCTAGATGACCACTCCCTCAGACACCTGATTAATCTGGTCTTTATCTCTTCTTCCCTAAAGGAGTTCCCCTAAATGGGGAGACACCTGGCATGGGAGCTGCACTGACCAGCAAGATCAACCCCTATCCAGTGAAACCCCATAAACCCCAGAGTCACCAGATGGGTTCTTCCCATCTCTGGGGACCTCCAGCTCATGGAAAGCACTCTTTTTTCCGTCTCTTAAAATCTATAATAAAATCTTTCTGAACTTCATCGTCTATGGTCTGTGGATATCAGTCATTGAAATTCAAAAGACAAGAATTTGGACGACACTGGCTCAGTCGAAGTTTTGTGTGACTGTAACTGCCCTTGCCCTCCTGACTGGGTTTCAAACCCTCTCAAGTACCAAGAATAGCTTTGTGGATCTCACTGTCACCTCAAATTCCCATATTGTCAATTTCCCCCCTTAGGCTGAAATACTTATAGATTCACCAGAAGGCATAGGAAAAATGCAGAGGCCTCTGCTCCCTTCACCCAATATCTCCAAATGCTAACATTTTCCATACCATTTGCTTGCTTGTCCCTTTGTTTTTGGATTCTGAAGACCCACCCTCGAGTCCTGTGCATGCTAGCAACCACCCTGCTTCTGAGCTACACCCTAACCCCTTCTCTACATCCATGTGTTAGCACATGGAGTTCTTTCACAATGCCATGCACATCTTTTGTCAGTTCTGGCTTGCTTCCAGTGGATTCCACACACACCATGATATTTTCCCCTTTTTTGAATCTTTGTACCTATATAAGGATAAATGCTGTACATAACATGATCTATCATGGTACTACATAGTGTGCAATAATAATTGTGGAAAATTATTCATTTATTATTATTTTTTTATTTTATTTTCAAAAGCCCAACCAGGGTTACTTCCTGCATCCTAAAATCAGATAAATAACTGCTCCCTATTGAGAAAGTAGTGAGTGTTGCCTGGTAAGAGGGGCCATGAGTAGTAGTGGAGAGAGTCTAAGCCTGTGAATAATTAGATCAGCCTGACAACCCCTGGTTCCAACCACTGGTTCCTTCCCTCACTGAGCTGTTGACCAAAGCGACTTATGAGATTCCAACAAGACAGAATTCTGTCAAAGCTCTGAGTGCCCTCCCCAAGCCTGAGGCAAAACCCTGTTGCTGAAGAAACCACAGAATGCCATCGATCAGCATCGAGAGACCCTTCAAAGTCTGGAACGGTATCCAGCCCCCAGAAGGCAGTTAGTGTAGTGCTGGAAGGCACTGCACAGGCTGCCAGGGGAAACTGATCAATGACAGCTGGAGTAAACAGAGACCACTGACATGAAACACAATCTGCGGTCATGAGTAGGCTGACCACACTCCCAGGAACCAAGAAAGGAGCACTTATGTAATGGAGGAGCCTGGGCCTGGGGGAGACAATCAACAGTTTTCAAATTCGGCCAATTTTCCACTTAGTGAGGGGGACCCCTTGTCTGGAACTTGGGATTCAGGGTGATAGTTACCGGATCCCGTACTCTTGGGCTCCCAAGACAAGTTGCACTATGGGAGCGATTGATGGGAAGGCTACTAAAAATAGAATATAGGTAATCCAGAATTGTGTATATTTGTTAACCTACACTGACCTCACTCTCCGATGGAGATTGTGTTTGTATTTTTCAGGATGCAGCGAGAGAGCTGGGGTCCATCTCATCCTACCAACTGACTATAGGCCGATAGCTGAGATTCTGGCAAAAGAGGAGCCACCACAGTCATACCATGGAGTATCCATATGGAACCCCACAGAGAATGTCGGGATGAACAAGGGACCCACAGCCACAGCCATTAAATCAACACAGGATAAGCCAGTGAGACAGAAACCAACAATTTTCAACACAAAGACCCCTAAGCTCACAACCTTAAAGCAGCCTTAATACTCATCCACCACGACCCAGGGAACTGTGCAGAAGAGGGGGCTGAAAGATTGTGAGAGCCGTGGTGGGGGAGACTATCCAGAGGCATGGCCAGGAACACCTGGCTGAATACTAGGCTATCCACGGTCCCCTGTCACAAGGACTGATCCAGACGATCCATGGAGGAGGTTATCCAGCGGATTGGGGAGGGGAGGGCAGTGGAGAATTTGGGATAACAACTCATTGTTTGCCCACTAAATATTGTAATTCATTATGGATGATAAAAAATAACTGCTCCCACTCTGAAATATATGGTACAACTGAGGCTGGCTGAGCAGACATTAGGAGAGGGTGGGGGGTAGAGACAGTCTAACTCACATGTTCATAAAGCACATTTTATTGACAACTTTTGTATATCTGCATAGCATATTGATCATAATTCCCTCTCATTGCCTAAAACCTTTTTCTTCATTCCTTCATTAGAACCTAATACCTTCTTTCATCTCCCTCTGTGGTAGTTTGAATAATGTCCCCTAATAGAATTTATTATAATTTTGTTTATTAAATTGTTAATTGTCTCCAGGCTTCTGGCTGGAGGAAGTGTAACTTTGGCCTAGCCTCCTGGGGACTGGCCCTTTCTAATTTGGATGCAAAATACTAGGGATAGATATGCAAAAGAAAAGCCAAAACCTGGTCTGTCAGTTCTGCATTTTGTAAATTACAGTATTACAGTGTGCTTGCTGGCTTCTGGAGGTGCTGTTTCTGTCTCTCTCTGCTTGCTTCTGTGAAAGGGAGCCAGCCTTTTTCTTTAACTTCCCCTGGGTCTGTTACTTCAATAAATAATTTCCTCCCCAAAATTGTGCCTGGTTTGGAGATTCATCCCAGCAGCATGTGACTGAATATGACACCCTCTCTCATCTCCTTGCCACTGAACCCATGGGGACCCTTTTCTTTTCCATCTCATCCCTTTTCTATTGTGTGTGACCCTCCTCCACCCATAACAAAATGCTGATGAGCCCAATGTGGTCAGGTTTTGTTCAGGTAATGACAGTCACTAGGAGGTCAGGAGTGCAATGGCCCCTTCATGGCAGGAAGACTGCTTTCCATAGCACTCCTCCCCATCATCTGCTTTTTATATTCTTTCTCCCCATTTTTTGTAATTTTCCCTGAGCCTTTGGGGTGTGATAAAGTTCAGATACACTTAATGTAGATGTTATAGATGTGTCCACATATGTCTGCTTTATATTTCACATATATGATCTCTAATACATTTAAATTTCTATTTCAGTGCACTATTTTAATTGGAAATTTTAAATAAGTCACTTGGTCACAGTGGCACAGCCAGGCCTTGGCAGCAGTCACACACTTCTCCCCCTCCTTAGCTGTGCTGCTCAGCTCCCCATATACCTCATTATCATGAAAAAGCAGGTATCCCCAACCCTTTACTCTTCACAGTGGGTTACATTAGCCTCAGGCCAGAGGAAATTCAGCCCTCTCATTATTCCTCTTAATTTCTGAAGTTGCTGCATTTTATCCTTCTGCATCTATTTTAATATCTCATGACATTCTCAGATGGTGGATTGGTTTAAGACCAGACAATTGAACAAATGACTCTCCCTTCATCATCCTTGTTCCTTTGCTTTCGTGTGGATCAACACATACGGGCCCTCCAGGCTCTGATTCCCTACACAACCTTCTCTGACCCTCAGTGCTCCAGGACCATTTAGAGCTTCCCCTGCCCAGGCAGTGGGGTTAGAGGCTTCCTGGTCCTTCTGCTTTATGTCAACCCTGCTGTGGACTCTGAACTCTTAGCATGTAGGGAATATTCAGTCTCACGTTTCTTATCCTAGCTATGGAGGCTGGATGGACATGGAATTTAGACAATTATAAATGTTGAATCAATAAACGGAGTGATATGATGCAGAGGGCTACGTCAATCTTCCTGAATTTGTGGAGGCATGTTTTATGGCCTAATATGTGGTCTATTTTGGAGAAGGTTCCATGAGCTGCTGAGAAGAATATAAATTCTGTGTCCTTAGGAAAAAATGTACTGTGTAGATCTGTCAGATCTAGTTGGGCTATGGTGTTGTTAAGCTCTGTTATTTCCCTACTGACCTTCTGTTTGTATGATCTGTTTAGAGATGATAGTGGTGTATTAAAGTCTCCAACCATGATGGAGTTAAAGTCCATTTCTGTTTTGTTTTTAAGTAAATTTGCTTTATGAACTGTGGTGCACCTGTATTTGGTGCATATATATTTATGATAGTGATATACTCTTGTTCGATCATTCCCTTGATGAGTAAGAAGTGCCTTTCATTGTCCTTTTAAATTGATTTTGGTTTAAAGTCTATTTTGTTAGATATTAATTTAGCAACACCCGCTTGCTTCTTATTTCCATTCACTTGGAAAATCATTTCCCATCCTTTCACCCTAAGGAGATTTCTATCTTTAGAGGTGAGGTGTGTTTCTTGAAGGCAGCAAATGGAAGGGTCCATTTTTTTAGATCCACCCTGCTAATCTGTGTCTTTTTATAGGAGAATTAAGTCCATTTATATTCAGAGTTAGCAATGTGTGTCTCATTTAACCTATACTGATCTCACTTTCCAATGGAGAATCTGTTTTTATTTTTCAGAAGGCAGAGAGAGCCATGATCAATCCAACTCCAACAAACCTCAGGATGATGGCTGACAACCCTGCAAGAGATGAACCACCCTGGGCCTATCATGTAGGCCCCTAATGAAACCTATGAGAAAGTGGCATGATAAGCATGAGACCTATCACCACAGCAACTCGGATAACCCAGGATAGGTCACTGAGACGGACACCAATGATACCCAACACAACCGAAAGGAGAAGTCCAGGGACACTTAAGATCTCAACAATAAAGCATGCTTAAAACTCACCCACCAAGTCTCAGGGAACCGAATGGAAGAGGGGGCAGAAATAATGTAAGAGCCATAGTGGAGGAGAATATCCAAAGATATTGTTCCCTCAGCAACAACACATAAATGTTGGGGGGAGAACTGGCTGCCTGCTGTGCTATTTATAACCCCCTACCCCAGGGACTGATCCAGTATGCCCATGAGGAGGGTCCCCAGTGGGTTGGGGATAGGGAGGAGTGTAATGGGGCTACCAGCATAAGATTTGCTCATACAATATATGTAATTATGGATAATAAAGACAAAGAAAAAAAATTAAGGATAACTTTGCAACATTTGGTAAGTTCAAGTGAGCTGAAATGCCTAGCTCTTAAGCACCCCAATGCATAGCTGTATTAGAAGAAAGCAGCATATTATTTAGTGAGGTATTTTGTGATCGAGATCATAGCATGAAATGGGGATAGATTGAATTTTATAATTAGTTTTAGACTTCTCTGATGTGCATGCAGAATTGACACATGCCTTGAAATTTTGTGAATTTTACTATTTAATAAATCGATTTTAACTTAGTCTTTTCCATTTGGGGGTTGTGGCCCGATTACCTAGAATGCGGATAAAATTGTGATAATATCCTCAAGCCTTGGTGTATATTTTAGCTCAATGAGAATATCAGGTGATTTTTTTTTTTTTTTTGTGCCCTAAAATGCTTTTCTTTCCAGAGATCCACACTGCAGGCAACTAGGATCTCTGGGAAAATACCAGTGAGACTTTTCTGGGGTTCCTTATGGGAACTGAAGACCCCAGTAAAAAGCCACATGAGTGTTAAAGATTGTACAGGGCTAACTGGTTAGAACTTCCTGATCATGGAAAGTTGGAATGTTGTAGATTCAGAACCGAAATTATCTTGGACAATTCATTGTCCACAACTGTATTGACACTAACGTCCTTTTGACTATTTAGATAAGTTTTTTTTGCACTGTATTAACAGTGCTCTAGCTTCCACTAACTCCGAAGCCATGAACCCTTTGAGTCCTATAGCAGAGATTTCCCTGCTGTGCTCTAACCTGCCCACCTGCTGTTTCTACCAATGCATTTTAACAATGCCTTGATTTATGGCTTTCTTTTGTTCTGTGATAATAAAACTTCTTGAAACTATTTCCACATTGGCTCATATTATTTGGGGCAATGTGAATCTATGTTCCCAAGACATGGTCATTCATATTTGGGGCGAGGGCCATATTTTGTGCCGACACCACAAATTCCTGTCCATCCAAACACTTTTGTTCTACTTTGTTTCCTTTCTCCTCATACCAATGTTTGCTGATTATACATTGTTCATCATTGCAGAAGGATTGGGAAAACCCATGACACACTTGCCAAGAATAATTAATGCTTAATGCAAGCTGCCTTCTTTTCATGTTGTTTCCCAAGGCTTCAAGCTAGAGAGCTGCAGCTTATGACAAAGGACTGCAGGCAGAATAGTAGCTTTTCTGCAATGTTAATGTAGATGGACAGCTCTCCTGGTCTGCTTGGAAGCCAGGAACTTGAAACGCCTGATGCTCAAAAACCTCAGTGATACAAAGTTCTACAAGAACAGGAAGCATGCACTTGTTTGAGTAAAAAAAAAAAAGACAAACTTTCCTGGATCAATTTTTATGAGATTCAAATATACAACTGCTTTTCCTATAGAACCTGTAGTCTGTGTTCCAGACCCCATGGGTCTAAAGACAGGAAATAGGGACAGACTAGGTTAGGGATCCATAACACTTACATTCCATTTTTCATTCCTATAAACTGGATGTTCCCAGTCTCAAATCCTTTATGTAACTTTCTTAATTTAAATGTCATCTGCACAGTGCAGTGATATAGATCCATCCACTCCAAAAGGAAGGGAGGTGAAAACTTAAAAGCACTTGGAGCACATACTATCACACAGTACGTAGAAGTGATTGACAAGTGGCTTGTGTTAAGCAGCTCCAAGTGTGAGGCTGTAACATGAAGGGTAGTGACTGGATTCTATTTCTTCAGAAGGGCAAATGAGCATAAATCTCAGCAGAGAGGATTTTGAGTAGAGATCTAGAACTACTTTCTAGCAGTAATGGTCAACCAACAAGGAAACAGCAATCAAACTGAAACTGAAGACTTACCTTTGGAAGGCAGTCATGTTCTCCACCAAACCAACACATATCAGATTTGCTTTCTATTCTAGCTGAATGATTCCTTGGTCAACATTTGTGCTTAATTTTTTAAATCCTTCATTGTAGAAAATAAGTATAAAATTTTTGGTATAAAATAAAATTACTCTTTACTGAGCTGGGTGTGGTGACTCATGTCTGTGATGCCAGAATTGAGGAAAATTGGGACCTGTTTAAGGATAGACTGGGCTTCAGGATGAGACTCTGTTTCATGGAGACACACCACAGTTTCCTCACAGATACATACCTTAGATTCCTTAGATACCCTCTTCGACATTTTTGTTTTACTCTGCTCCCACTTCCTCATTCTAATACTCACTGATTATACACCATTCATCACTGCATAAAAATAAATGAATAAATGCAAAATGCATAAAATAAGTAAAAGCCCCGCTATCTCATGATTTGTAGGTAATAGCTATGAATACTCATGCTGCAGTGTCTTGTTCTATAGAATTTTAACTCCAAACTGTCACTTCTCATAGCTTTTGATTCTCACCATTGCATACTGAGCATAGTTCCACATTGGTGAGTGCATTTATATAATATAAGTGATATATTATAAACGAGCATATAAATTATATATTTATATTAGCATATTTTATTGTACAAAAATGATAGGTATTGTGACATTTTTATACATTTCTATCATGTATTTTGCTCATCTTCACTGACACATCACTCTCTTTTGTCCAATATCCCTCTTCCTGTTGGTTTCCTTCTTCTGAAGTATTCTTCATTCCACAGTCCTGCCATATTAGTGTGTGTGTATGTGTGTGTACATGCACATATGAGTGTGATCTATAATCTATATTCCACTTATGAGGGAAGTATGATTATATGATTCCACATATATGTCTTTCTGATAGTGGCTTATTTCCTTTAATATGACACACTGTTGGTGGACATGTAAATTGGTGTGACCAGTATGGGGATCAGCATAGAAATTTTCCAGCTAACTAAAAAATATGCATATGGCCTAGCTATATACTACTCAAATTTCTACTCTGAGAACTCTAAATCAGAGATATTTTCACACCACAGAGATATTTGCACATCCATATTTAGTTTTGCACTGCTCACATTTGTCAAGCTGTGGAACAAGCCTACATGTCCATCAACAGATAAGTAGATAAAGAAAACATATACAGACAATGAATTATATTTAGTTACAAAGAAGAGTGAAATTATATTACAAAATGAAATGGGTAAAACGAGATCATCATATAATTCATATGTAGACATTTTCTTGCCAACTAGCCTAATAATACATAAGAAATGATAGCCCATATGCATAAGAATTTTATCTGTTCTATAAACTGCAACTGTGGCTCACAGGCACTAGATGCCAGATAAATAGCGTTTAAATGCATATAAATGATAGTTACTATTAATTTAATGAGGCTCCTTTTTGAGTCATTTATTAGCTCATTTTAAATGATTTTTACTAATATAACTCATACTTAGAGGAATACTTTGTACCTGTATAGTTCTTCAAATAATTCTTTATATAATTTCCTAGAAGCTGAACTTATGAGTCAAGATGCATGTACATCTTTTCACTTTTTATTTCATATATATTATAACAGGTAATAAGCTTTCATCACCAGGCCCCTGCTTCTGTTAACCTGGGAGCTCTCCTGAGTAGGGTTATGGTACATTTTTAAATGTATCCAACTACCTTCCTTTTAGGAAGGTTACACCAGTAGTGAGTACTCCAATTAAACTGCCACCACCATTTCCAGTCTTTGTGTTATTGGGATTATTTGTTGGAAAAAAAACACAAAAATTTAACAATACTGTAATTTGTCATGTTAGAAAAATAACAAGTGAGCTCACAGATCAGAACTTTTCTGTCATTTCTGTTTACATATTAATCATTTAAGTCATTGACAAATGTCATGACTGGGGTAAGAGCAAACATTACTCATAGAGATGGTGCTGGACATTCCGCAGTCACCGTTGTGCACAACACATAACTTTAGTACCAAATTCTTCAGGCTTGAAAAACGTGGCCTTTTTTGAAATGAAATGTCAGGACATAACCTTGGCTCTTGAATCCCCAGCACCTGAACGTGGATGTGCTGTGTCTGTCTGTCTGTCTGTCTGTCTGTCTGTCTGTCTGTCTGCCTGTCTGTCTGTCTCACACTGTCACTTTCCTCCAATTTTCAGACTTGCTTGCAGCTCTCTTGAATATTTGGACTGGGAATTGGAGTTTTGCTTAGGAAAGGCTTTTCTCTTTCATGAGGTTAGACTTATAACAAAGATTCCCTAAACAGAACTGAGTCCAGCAGCCACTCTGGACCAGGCTCCTGACCTGCACACTCACATGGGCACCTTTTCCTGTGTGAGCAGGGCAGAATAGCTCAATACCTACTCTGCAAAATGGGCCCCAGTGATTTGAACTTCCGTCTCATTGTGAAACATTGAGGAAATTTTCTTTTGCAAAGATTTTTTTTTTTCCTCCAAGGCATGGGAAACTTTCTCATTTTTCGTATCAGGTAAGAAAACTGCAAGTTAAGCTATCTCTACGCAGATCTGAATCTCATCCTTACAACCCCGCAAGGAGAACAACCTCCAATAAAGTCCTAATAAAAGCATGAAAGTATACAGCTCACGTATCCTTTTTCTCAAGTGAACACGTTCTGACTTTCACATCTTATTTGATGTTTACCAAGAAAATATTTTCACTGAGGTTACACAGATAGTTGCGCTTACAATACAGAGGCTGCTTTTATAAAAATAGCAGGATTTATTCCCTGGGCAAAACATACTGAGGTAATGGAAATGAAACAGAATGAATGAAGCAAGATGGAGCAGGTCAAAGTTTTTGTTGCTTTAGTCTTGATACGTGTATTGTAACCTAAAATCTCATAACAACGTCTCTTATGACAGGCATACAGAAACTGACCATGGGAAAACAAGTCTACAAATTTTCCTCTGACCTGTGATGTCAAAATCACAGAGACAAAGTTGTACTTAGGTAATCAGATTTGATTGTTTATGTTATAGAGAATACTTACACATAAAGACCTTTAGGACACATGAACGACACGCTGATAATTAATTTATCTTTCTTAACAAAGGAAACAATAAGCTCTTTGCTTCCCTAATTATTTATAACCAAATAAGCCAGTACTATAGCACAAAGAACTCAGGCTCCTAAAGGAGGGAAGTCTGCTTTTTCTTTTCCTGATTCAGTTTGCCCAGTTCTCATATTCTAGAGATTTCTTGGATTGTTTTCCAATTTTCATTCGCATTTCACCCCATTAAACAGCTATAACCTCTGACACACACATCCCCGCCTTTCATTCATCTTGTGTTCCTAATTGAGATGTAACGTGTCCACTTGGCCTGGGGCGAACACCAGAGGCTCTGATGAGACACAGATAGACACTAACTCGGTTAGACCAGGCTCTCACAAGGAAGCGAAAATATTCTCATCTGCTTATGGTCCTTTCATGACATTTCCATGTATATAGCATAATATCTACATGCTGATTTTCATGGAGAAGAGAAGAAGCTGGAGCATGGGCTGGAGAGATGGCTCAGCGGTTAAGGCACTTTCCTCCAGTCCCTAAGGCCCCGGGTTCAATTCCCCAGGCCCCACATACGCCAGACCCACAAAGTGGTGGCCGTGGTGCACTCTCTCTCTCTCTCTCTCTCTCTCTCTCTCTCTCTCTCTCTCTCTCTTTCTCTCTCTCCTTGAAAATGAATAAATAAAATAAAAAAAGAAGAAGCTGGAGCAATAAATGGGTGTTCAGTGAGTGAGAATACAGAAAGAAAGGAGCAAGTTATTTTAGGACCAGGCTGTTGTTAACCATGCTGACTTAAACTGCACAGATGATAATTTATGCTCTTCTGAAATGTCTATCTTTAAATGTGCTTAGTGATAATAAGCTCTGTAAATAACAATACAGGTAAATGTTAGTTTTTGAACAAATTATTGAAATCTGTGAGCAAATCGCTATGCAGTTGCAAGCCTGGGAATGAAAATCATATTGATTTTCCTTCTTCTGTAAAGATATTTATTTAGGCACTGCCCATAATGCAAAGCAAGTGCTCTGTATAAAATCAGGAATTAAAAAATATAGTAATGATAGAATGCTATCTAGACTAGTGTGAAAATTCCAGATGACATTGAGAATGTTCTGAGCTCATGTCCACATACAGCTACTAAGTTCATGTGGTTGGCAGACTAGGAGGACTCCAAGGCTTGGGACAGACACTGCATGCATGCTACTGAGATGAACCCAACATCCAAAGGGAAGATGACTCCCTGAAATAAGAATAAGTGAGTCTGGTGGTGAGAAGTCTCTCTCCACATTGGTAGCCTTAAGCTAAATGGAGGACGACTTCTTAACTAGTCAATCAAGAGAAGCCAGGATCACAGAGAACAGAGAAGAGGACGCATAAAAGGAGGAACTCTAGGTTCTTGGGTCACTGCGGCCTCCATCCTTCTTCCTTGGTCCCATCTGAACTTTAGAAATCAGCAAAGAAAATATCAAAAATCCATGTAAGACCTCAGCAGAGCTGCAAAGTGAGAAAACACAAGCAGCCATTGAGTTTCAGCAACCTATTCTACACAGCGGGCTGCATGGGGACTTTTCTTGTTTGTTTTGGTTTGTTTTTTTGTTTAGATAAGCTGTCTGCTCTAAATCTTGACATTCTCAGTAGCCACAAACAGATTGATCTGTCTTTCTGGGAAGTAGTTTTCATCTCAGCCTTAATAATGAAGTTGCTGGTTACCTCCCACTAGACCTATCCTCAACCACCAACACCCTCCCCCCCACACACACACACAGAGGACCCTGCCTGCCTTAGTCAACATGGACTCCACACCTACCCAGTGCCTGATCCTTACTGCATATAGAACCTGAATCATATGTCAGTATTGATTGTGAGTTGCATTTCTGCTTCCAGAGAAACTGACTGCTGGTGCCCAAGAAGAGCCTGGCAGAGAATTATCATTTGTCACATCCATTAACATTGTCCAGCATGTAGAGATGTGTTGTAAAACAAAAGAATACACAGAGTTAGCCCCAGGAGAGTAGAAACAGAAGGAGCTGTTAAAAGGAAGGTTTAATTAAAATAGTAGGGAGCCTGGCTAAGGAGATCTCAGGTCCCTACTGCTTGGCACAAAGCTGGACAGATGTGAGCTTGTTTGCTCACTCTGTTGTAGAGACACCGACCGCTAAGCAGGCAGCCATGCATACTGGCAGCGTGCTTTGTTAGTGTGTTCAGTTCCTGGCTCCCCAGTATGCATCTTTGCACAGTCACAAGCTGAGATCAGAACCTCAAAGACACATCCAGATCCCCAATTGGGGCAAAGGTGCTCCATCTCTGACACAAGTCCCAGGAAGTCCTGGGAGCACTCGCTACAAAGGGACCACAAGGTGGAGGCATTCTTTCGAGCTGTGACTCGGGAGTCCAGCTGTTACCCAGAACCATTTGGCCTGGAAATGACCAGATGGACATGACCAGAAGCAGAAT
>PVHP010013214.1:0-25215 GCA_004024765.1 Zapus hudsonius | reverse complement strand
CATGAGGTGCCCTGGGCAGATCTTACCTTGTTTCATGGCATGCTTCTCCTGCAGAGCTGGCTGGATTTTCTCCATTTGCTTGGTGAGAAAGTCTATCTTCCTTTTGAAGAAGTCCTTGGCATCTTCAGCTGTCTGCACACAGAGAAGAATAAAACGAGACCCTGCCCTACATTGCAGCTCTTCCCTTAACCTCCTCCTCCCTTCTCAGAGGGACCCACTCACCTTCTCCACATAATACCCAGTTCCCACGTCAATAAGCACATGTTCCACATCATGTAGCCTCCCGGGGACATACATCTGAGAAGCCAGGGTTAAGGGAAAAACTAGTTCAGCATGAGCCATGCCTCTCTGTCAGCCAGCCAGGCCTAAGACCCTGCTTCTTTCTATAAAGCTACAAGCCAAGAGTGCTGAATAGTCTGGAGGTCTTAGACCTGCACCTACAACTTCAACTCCATATGGAGAGAGACAGAAATTGATTTCTTATGCAGAAAATTTATATACTGGAACTCTCTTGTTACAGCCTTCAAACAGGTTTCTGTAATTTTTCCCTTTAGCCTTTTCAGAAAGACCAGCTTCAATCCTTCATCCATGAAGTACATTCCTGATGTATTTGATACATAGCTATTCTTATGTTTCTATTTTATCCTGTCACTTCTCAGACTACAGCTGCCCTATTCTCCAACTTGGTCTTTCTCAGAACTTGAACAGGTGGGCACAGTTCAGGTTTCTTAGTGAAAGTAGTTTAGGAAAGAGCTACAATTAAGCTGAAACTGGTTAACAAAGTCAAGTTCCAGGTTCCTATATCCTCTTTTTTTCTTTTCTTTCATTTTTTGGGTTTTCCAGGTAGGTCTCGCTCTAGCACAGGATGATGTGGAATTCACTATGTAATCTCAGGCTGGCCTGGAATTCACCGAGACCCTCCTACCTCTGCCTTCCGAGTGTTGGGATTAATGGTGTGCGACACCATGACGGGCTTCTTATTTTTTCTACTTATGCCTTCTAAATTCCTAGTACAATGCAGGCTGTTAGTTCCACCTCCAAATTAGTTTTACCCCAATCAACAAGAGGAAAATATCACACTTCAGATCTTCATTCGGATACTCCAAAGGTATCATGAATTACGGGTCCGAGGTGAGACGGGAGAGCTATGAAGTGTGTACAGGGGTATCCTTAAAATCGCGGGGGACCCTAACGTAACGAAGCTCTCCTCCCTCTGGGGAAGAAGGCCGTTCCTGTGCAAAGGATACGGAACTCGTCAGGGGGACCAGTAATTCTTTCCCTGTGGAAGTAATGAAAACACAGAGCTGGGCAGGGCGGGACGCGCCGACGCCGCATGGGTGAAGGGAGCCCTCCCCGCCGACCCCGTACCCTCGTTGCTCTTGCTCAGCACACTCAGACAGTCCTTGGCTTCCACGTACTTGGTCTGCACCACCTTGAGCTGCGCGATGGACGAGGACAGGAACTCCACCTCCTAGAGGCCGGGGAAAGGGTCAGAGGAGCGGAGCGGGGCGGGTTTCTCGGGGAAGGGAAGGGGAGCGAGAGGACGCGGCCCATCCCCACCTGGTCCAGCTGGTTCTTGAGCATCTCTAGCTGGGGCAGGTTCAGCTCCGTGATGTTAATCGACTGCGCCATGTTGGGAAGGACGTCTACAGAGGAAGCCGGCTAAGCAGGCGACGCTCTAGCCGTCCTCCGCGCGTCTCTATGGTTCCGCCACGGGCCGCTCTGCGCTGGACGTCTCTATGACCCGCGGTCCCGGGATGGGCCTTCTGTCCTCAGGCTCAGAGCTCTTCCTCGGGACACAACCACGAAAGCAGCGTATGCTAGTCAACGTTCTTCGGACCTAGAGCACCAACAACCAGGTGAAAACGGCTTTGGGCAGATGAGGTGGAGGCACCATGAACCAACAAGCACGGCACAAGATTAATACAAAGCTGTGACTGTGCGCGAAGATAGGTGCTTGCCAGAAATTTAGCAGTTTAGTTGCGCAGACAAAAGCCGCCATGTAAGCCTGGCGAGGCAGAAGTAGGAGGATCACCTTGGATGTGAGGGCAGCCTGTGCTAAGTGAGACCCTGCCTCAAAAAACAACAAAACCCAAAACTTGGAGACGGCTCAATTGTTAAAGGCACTTGCTTGCAAAGCCCGATAGCCTGCGTTCCATTCCAAATTACCCATGTAAAGCCAGATGCACAAAGTGGCACATGAGAAGACCCTACCACATCTATTCTCTCTCCTTGCAAATGAAAACCAAAACAAAAAAAACAAAACAGGGTTGGGGAGATAGATGACTGTGCAGGTGAAGGTGCTTGCTTACAAAGCCAGCTGTCCCTGAATTCCATTCCCCAGTACGCACATAAAGCCAGGTTCAAAGTGTGGAATGTATCTGTGTTCCCAGCTTGCCTATGACAATGGATGAGCCAGCTAGGCCAACATCCCCTGGTCCCAGGACTTTCCCCCTCACACTTCTCTCTTCCCCCAGTTCTCAGACTGAACCTTTTCCACCTGCCTCTCTGGGAAGTTGAGCTCTTGTTAACAGTTCATCATCTAGCTCAAGGTGGTACAGACCAAGTATGTAAAAGCCAAGGACTGTACAAAGAGGAAGCAGACACCTGGAAATGATCTTTCATACACACACTGCCCTCACACCACAAGAGGGAGTCAGAACAATGAAGGCATTCAAAGCACTCCCAAAATAGTCTATTACTGACTCCAGTTTGGGCATTATAAAAATATTTAAAATTAGAATGGACCTGGACGCCGGTCCTCTTGCTACTGCAAATCCAGATGCATGACCCACTTTTTGCACCTGGCTTGCGTGGGTGGCTAGGAAATCTAACAGGGGTTAGCGACTTTGCAAGCAAGTGCCTTTAGTTGCTGAGCCATCTTCCCAGCCTGTTTTGAGCACTTTACTTCTGAGGCAGGGTCTCACTCTAGGCCACTTACTCTGTAGCCTTAGGCTGGCCTGAGAACGCCAGCAATCCCACTTTAGCCTCCTGAGTGCTGGGACTAAAGGCACATGCCACCACGCCCAGCTTTACTTTGAATGTGTTTTTTTTTTTTACTTTGAATGTTTTGATGACCCTCCATCCTTTATCTTTGTCTGCCATGCCTTTCTTCTTAAGGCTCTCAAACGAACTCTTACAAGCTGTTCCCATCTACTGACAGTATTTCAGTGTAGGCATGTGTGTGGGGGAGGAGGGGGTTTGTTTTTAGATGTCCCCAGATTACATGAGATGAGGTTTGATATATCTTTATTATATTCAAGTTAAATTAAAAGTTAATGTTTCATACAAAGCACTGGGGAAAATCACTTTAAAACATTTTTTTAATATTTTAACATTTTTTAATATTTAGGAATATTAAATTAAATCTAAGCTTGGAGGTAGAACAGTCAGTAACATGGCTTCTACCATAGATAAGACAGCTTCAAGGTGTTTTTAGGCAAACAGGCAAGCCATAGGCTACGGGTGCAGCTCCAATAAGATACTTGAGTCGGGGAGCCTGGCGGGCCTGGCTGACGTAGTAGAGAAGGGGGGCTCCTGGGCCTGCTCCAAGCCAGCCCTGCAACAGTGCCTCTGTATAGCGATCAATGTCACGGTCAGTCACATCCCACAGATTACCTAGAAACAAGGGGCTGGGAAGGGAGTGAAATACAAAGTAAGGGTTCTATAGCAGAAACACAATGGAAAAACTGACTGGTTAGTACTGGTAGCAGTGAGTGAGAAGGCTTGCGCCAATGAGGAACTCCTGGGCCACATTTCTAGGGAAGGAACCAGGAGAGGAGGAAGGGGCCTTAAGAGGAAGGGTTCAGGGTTCCTCTGTGCTCTAGGACAGGTCACCCCTTGAGCCTCACCAGCCAGCCATGATGTACTTGAGCACAATGCCAGTTCCCTCCAGGTTGCCATGCACAGCCAGGGCTGCACTGCTGCAGCCAAACAGCAGGGCCACTGCCCGGCAGCTCAACCGTAGGACAGCCTGCCCATCGAGGAAGCGGGCACCAGCCCCATGCCCTGCGTAGCTAAGGCAGAAGAAAGGGAGATAAGTACTGACGCTGCAGTACCTAGACCCTTGTCTTTCCGGACTCTAAAAATACCATCCTCTAGACTGGCCCTCTGGGTTCCCTGCCTTAAATACTTACATATATAAGTCATGCTCCGTCAGGGCTGCCTGTACTTGTTCGGGGCTTGGCACCTCCCCGATCACCCCTTTCCAGCCATCTTCACTGCAGGGAGAAGGCAGGGGTAAGCACACAGCAGGTACCATGTAGCAAAGGGGGCAGAGGCAACAAACAGTAGGGAGAAGTGAGCTGCAACAGTTCTGGAGCAGAGGCACATTGCCCCTGAATGATGTCACTACCCTTCCTCACCCACCCTACTTCATGCCCTCATCCACCTAACCTGCTGAAATTGGCTCGAAATCGCTCCTCTGTGCTCAACAGGTTATTGTGAGGGT
This sequence comes from Zapus hudsonius, assembly GCA_004024765.1. Classification (NCBI taxonomy): domain Eukaryota; kingdom Metazoa; phylum Chordata; class Mammalia; order Rodentia; family Dipodidae; genus Zapus; species Zapus hudsonius. The sequence continues at coordinate 20,765 of PVHP010013214.1, read as the reverse complement.
TCAAGACATAGAAGGTATTCCGTGGATCCACTCCTTGGCTCAACACTGATGAGGCCCCAGCCTAAGGAGTCGACACTGGTTATTAAGACCTTCCAGGAGGTCCAACTTCAAGCCCCTTTCCTATCTTCTCGGGACTCTCTGCCTCTTTTCCTTTTGGTATCTTCTAATTACCAACCAGACCCTGCTCCCCGAGCCCCACCTCTTTGATGATGGAGTAGTTAAGCAGGAAGCGGAGTGAGGGCAGCCGGGTGACAGGCAGTGCTCGGAGGCAGGGCATGCTTTCCCATGGCAGCTTTTGCAGGTCCTGGGCAAAAAGCACTCTGAGATTACTGTTCCCGGCCACATACACACAGGAATCTGAGGGGGTTTGGGGATGTGCTGGTGGCTCATTACCCACTGTACACTACTTGCTGTGCCCCAGGCTTCTTACCTTGTCTAACACCAAGACTAGGTGGCTACTGTTTGGGGCCATATTGCTCTGTATGCGCCCTACTGCCTCATTCAGGAGCTCTTGGGCACGTTCTGGCTGGGTTGGACAGAGCCCATAGGCCAGGGTCTCAATGTCCTGGCGGGCGAGGGTGCTGGCACTACTGAGAATGACCTGCAGTGGAACAGTGGTTAGTGGCACTAACCTTCCATGTCTACTCACCACGGCTGGTGGGAAAGAACAAAACCCTTCCCTGCTTTCGGAACTCACTTTCAGCAGAGTGGGATCAGGATATTCCCAGCCACATTCCTGTAGCAACTCCTGCAGGTGGGAGACTTCCTGGGTAGGGCCAGGCCCTGCAGCACATGACGGCAGCAGCAGTGCCCGCCAGCAGCCCAGCACATGCTTCTCCAGGGAAGTGGTAAGGTCCTGGAGCGGGACAGACAGAGCCTGCACTCAGAGAGGAGCAGCTTCTTTCCTCACTAACATTTTGGAGATGAGGAAAGGAGGAGGGAGTCTCTAAGTGTATGTGTCTTACATATTTTTCCACCAATCATAAAAGGTAAAAGCTTAGAATTTTTTCATTTTCTGAGACTGAGAGTTAAGACTATTTGTTATATGTCACTATATTGTGACAAATATGAATAGGTGGGCAATGACCGCTAAAGCTTAGAAAAAACCCTTTTTCTGCAGGGTATCTTTTGATGCCAATTTCATATATATTTATTTTTGGTTTTTTGAGGTAAGGTCTTGCTCTAGCGCAGGCTGACCTGGAATTCAATATGTAGTCTCAGGGTGGCCTCAAACTCATGGCGATCCTACCTCTGCCTCCCAAGGTGCTGGGACTAAAAATGTGTGCCACCATACCCAGCTCACAATATATATACCATATATACAACATATATATTTTAAATATTAAATATTAAATATTTAATATTAAATGTGTGCCACCATACCCAGCTCACAATATATATACCATATATACAACATATATATTTTAAATATTAAATATTTAATATTAAATATTAAATATTGACCTGGAACTCACAGCATTCCTCCTACCTCAGCTGGGATTGAAGGCATGTCCAACCACACCTGGCTTATTATGTTTTTTTTTTTTTAATATTTTATTTATTCATTTTCAAGCAGAGAGATGAGAGAGAGAGAGAGAGAGAGAGAGAGAGAGAGAGAGAGAGAGAGAGAGAGAGAGAGAGAGAGAGAATACACCAGGGCCACCAACTTGTGGGTGTGGCTTATGTGGGACCTGGGGAATTGAACCCAGGGCCTTAGGCACTAGAGGCAAGTGCCTTAACCGCTGAGCCATCTCTCCAGCCCTTATGTTTGTTTTTTAGAGACAGATTCTCACTTGGTAGCCTAGGCTGGCCTGGAAGTCACTATGTAGCCTAGACTGGTCTTGAAGTCCAGGTAATCCTCCTGGTACCCAGGTTCCCTAGTACTGAGGTTACAGACACAAGCCATAATGCCTAGCTCATAATTTTTTATTGAAGCCTACAAAGAAAAAACTTAAAGTAGCACTGACCTGGACATCTGCTGGGGAAAACTGGGAGCACATACCTCCATCCTTTGATCCAGTGCTAGCCGACCTGTCCACCATGCTCGCTTCTCAGTACAACTGCTGTTCTCTTTCTGGTCCTTCTGGATGGCATCAAACTCTTTCAGCACGGAACTTAGCGAGAACTGTGGGAGATTATAGGATCACGAGATGCTGGTTTACCTAGTGCTCAACCACCTATCTACCCCCCAGCCATAGGATGCAAACACCAAGGACCCCTTCTGGCCAAGATTGGTCATTGGTCCAGGAACCCTACCTTGTTCTGGGCAGTGGGAATCTTCACAGTAACTGGGGGGCTGTCCTTCTCCAAGCGCGTCAGCAAGAGAGTGTTGCCCATGGTTCCAGGCTGGAGCGTGGCAAGGGCCAACACACAGACAGTCACTCCTGACACACACAAAGGACATAACTAGGAGCATGTCAGCTGTTAGGAGGTTCCTGTCTCTATATACAGTCCCTATCCATCCCTCAAGACAACTCCAAGAAATCTTTCCTGGACATGAGTTCAAAGTGCCTTCTCTCTCTCTTTTTTTTTTTTTTTTTTGGTTTTTCGAGGTAGAGTCTCGCTCTAGTCCAGACTGACCTGGAATTCACTATGTAAATCATGGTGATCCTTCTACCTCTGCCTCCCGAGTGCTGGGATTAAAAGCATAAGCCACCATGCCCGGCCCCAAAGTGCCTTCTCTTGCACTGACAGCTCCCTGGAACATGCAGCGTGTATGTTTTAGTGTTTGTCAACAAACAAAGGCCCTGCACAGAGTAAAGCTCTCAAATCATCTGTAAACATGTTTATTTTATTGTCAGATGACTCCAGATAACTCACATCTGCATTTCCTCATAGCACAAAGTTGTGGTTAAAGAAATAAGACTTTCTCATTCGGGTTATGTATGTCTAGTGTGAGAAACAAACGCTAATAGACTCGAAAGTACGGCAAGAAGGGTGCTGGCACATGCCTGGAATCTCAGCACCAGGAAGGCTGAGAAGGACAAGGTATGACACAGGAGCACAAATCTCTTTACTCAGCTTCTCAGCAAGGAGATGTGTAAGAGGACAGTTGTCAGCCACAAGCCTGCTATCTTACCACTGGGGATCAGGGCCAGGCGCTCCTGGAAACCATCCTTCTCAGCCTGGGGGAAAGGGCCAGATCCCGAAGCCTTGAAGGAAAAGAGGCGCTGGATGCAGGTCAGGGGAACATCTCCAGATCTCTCCTGGAGCCTCAGCCCCTGCAGCTTCTCTGCCAGTTCAGGTGATTCTTGGTGCTTCTGAGCCTTACTGCAGACAGACAAGCAAAAGTAGGAGTCCCTCTCTTTAAAAAGTCTAGATTCTCCCTTAGTTTGTCCAGTATGAGTCCCAGTGACAATGAATGCTCACCTGAGCTGTCGGTGCAGATGAGTGAGCAGCTGGTGACGACATGTAATGGAGACAGACTCAGTAACAAAGAAGGCAGTGGCACAAGGGTCCCGGTGGCCCAGACACAAAGCCAGGATGCGGCACAAGTGGGCATAGAGCCCACTTGGAGGGCAGTGACTGATGCCACGGAAAGCAATGCTCAGTGAATCATAGATGGAATCCAGGGTAGAAAGATCTAGAAGAAAAGTCAGAATTATGGGCTGGAGAGATGGCTCAGCGGTTAAGGCACTTGCCTCCAGTGCCTAAGGCCCTGGGTTAAATTCCCCAGTACCCACATAAGCCAGACCCACAAGGTGGTGGCCCTGGTGTGCTCTCTCTCTCTCTCTCTCTGCTTGCAAATGAATAAAATATTTTTTTTGAAAACCCATCATTTAAAAAAAAAGTCAGACTTACTAAACATGTGCCTATTTCTTATTTGACAGGAACTTTTAAGTTATCTTTCATAGAACAGCAGTTACTGTTTATGAAAGGAATGTGCCAAGGGGGGGGGTCTATGCTCCAAATGGTATCACACTCCCACCACCTATTCTCCTAAACCCCCAATTTATCAGGAAGTCAATAAACTCAGAGAAGCTGAGTGCCTTACATAGTGTTGAGATCCTACCAGGTTCAGAGAGTACAGCATCTAGGTAGCCAGGACCACAGACAGACTGGGAAAGACACAGGGACTGAAGTCATGGGCTCATGCTTATAAACCAGCACTCAAGAGGTCGAGGCATAGAACTGACACAAATTCTAAGCCAGCCTGGGCTTCAAAATGAGACTGTCTCAAAAAGCAAAACAAGCTAGGCATGGTGGAGCATGCCTTTAATTCCAGCACTTGGGAGGCAGAGGATTACCATGAGTTCGAGGCCACCCTGAGACTACCTAGTGAATACCAGGTCAGCCTGGGCTAGAGCGAGACCCTACCTTGAGGAGGGGGAGGGGGTCAACAAAGATGGTTCAGCAGCTAAAAGCACTTGCTTGAAAAGCTTGTTAGTTTTGGTTCAAGTTAACCACATAAACCAGATACAAAAAGTTGTACAATATCTGGTGTTCATTTGCAGTGGTAAGAGGCCCTGAAGCACGGCCCAACACCCACACACAGATAAATAAATAGGGAGAGATGGTCAGTGGTTAAGGCACTTCCCTACAAAACTTAACGGACCTGAGTTTGATTCTTCAGTACCAATAACATCTGGCAGATGCACAAAGGAGTACATGTATCTGGAGTTCATTTGCAGTGGCTAGAAGTCCCTATGTACCTATTCTCTCTCTCTCTCTCTCTCTCTCTCTCTCATGTGTGTACACCTGTAATCCTAGAACTTGGGAGGTAGGAGGTAGGAAGATCAGAAATTCAAGGTCATCTACCTTGGAGGGTCCATATGGAACCCTGCAGAGAATAGTGGGACAAACAAGAGACCCATAACCACAGCCAATCAGTCAACACAGGATAAGCCAGACAGACACCAATGATTTTTTTTCTTTTCTTTTTTTTGTTTTTGAGGTAGGGTCTAGCTCTAGTCCAGGCTGACCTGGAATTCACTATGTAGTCTCAGGGTGGCCTCGAACTCATGGCGATCCTCCTACCTCTGCCTCCCGAGTGCTGGGATTAAAGGCATGCGCCACCACGCCCAGCTAACACCAACAATTTTCAACACAACCTAAAGTACAGAGACCCCCTAAGACCTCAACAATAAAGCAGCCTTAATACTCACCCACCATGACTCAGGGAACTGAGCGAAAGAAGGGGCGGAAAGATTGTAAGATCCATGGTGGGGGAGAACTCCCAGAGACATTGCCCCCCTCAGTAACATCACACTAAGGTGGGTGGAACCGGGCTGGCTCCTAAACTATCCATAATCCCCTACCCCATTGACTGATCCAGACTGCCCATGGAGGAGGATAACCAGCTGATTGGGGATAGGGAAGAGGGACTTTGGGAAATGAGGATAACAACTCATTATTTGTTCATTAAATTTATCTCATTATGGATAATAAATAAATAAAAGAAATTCAAAGTCATACTTGGCTACCTAACAAAGCAAGCTGAAGTTCAGGTAGGCAACAGGAGACCATGTCTCAAAACAATAACAAAAACCAAACAACAAAAGAAGCTGGATGCTGTGATACATGCCTGTAATCCCAGAGATAAACCTTAAAAAACATAAATTCACCCCCTCCCAAATAAAGGACTGAGGGCTCAAGAGACCTAGAGGCTCAGCTCTCCAAGTAGTCAGTACACTCACCAATGGGCACAGAGGCTGAGAGGGGCTGCAGCCAAGGACTAGGGTCCCCGTCAGTCTCCTTGTCTGGGAATAGGACAGGCAGCTCTCTCTTGCTGGAATCCCGCCTCAACACCTCACATTCTCCTAGAGCAGGACCAGTGCCTGGAGCAGGTACTTTCCCACCTGGGGAGACATGACTTCTTGTGATCCTCCCTCCTCCTCCCCCCACCTCCCTTCCTCCTCTTCTCTAATTCAGGCCTCAGAGCCTTGCACAAGATTTCTTCCTGGACAACCTTGGCACCAGTTCTTTATCTTTGGTCCCAGGGCTCCACCTCACCCAGTGTCAGTCATACCTGAGGCTGAGTCTTCCCCATCAGAGCCCCCAAGTGCCTCAAAGTTCATTTGCATGTGGCTATCAGTCAGCTCCTCCTCAGGGATGGTCCTCATGATCTCAGGTTCCAGCCTGGCCTTGCCACACATGGTTGCCTGGGGACCTTGTTCTTCACAGTGTCTTGTTGTAACCTTCTTGGCCTGATGACTCCTCCGACCACTCAGGCTGGGATGCCCAGGGGTACTTCCTGGAGCAACCACTGCATCCATTTTCACACCAGAGCCTTTTCTAGTTCGGCCCCGGCCCCGGCCCCGGCCCCGGCCTCGGGTGGCAGTCCCTTCTCTCTTGGGTTCTTCTATTGGTTGTACTTCAGCTGAGACAGGCTCTTCCAAGTCACTATCATCGCTGAAGTTCACCTGGGACAGAGGAAAAATAGAGAAGGGCCAAGAGACTTTTGGTGATAACACCTTCTAACAGCAAGTGGCGCTGTGGAGACACCACCTGCCGAGCCTTTGAAATACTTCAGAATAGACTTATAACATTGCACTTGCCACTATTAATCCCCAGTTATTTTCAGTGTGGAAGGAGAGAGGAGAGAGCAGGAGATAAAGAGAGGAAGGATGAGAAGGGAAAGGAACCATATAACTAAAGAAGATGTAAAGCCTTGTAGACAGCAGATCAAGGTTCCACAAACCCATAGGAAGCTACTCTATAAGGACAAAGCTGTCAAACACACCAGCTCACCTTGAGGCGTGTCTGGACCCTCCTATGCACCCTGGGTGTCAAGGGACCCTTAGGCTTGCTCTTTGTAGAAAGGCTTTCTTCAAATACAGTGAAGGGCATACCAGGGCCAGCTGGCCAAGCCCGGCCTGGGGGCTTAGGTGTACAGGGTGGCTCTCCATCTTCCAGATCTTTCTTTGAGGTACTATGGAAGAGTGAGGGAGCAGAGGCCACCTGCTGCCGCTCTCGTCCAGAATGTTTTTGGCTCCGAGTCTTATGGGGCTCTGAGACTGGGGCTTTTTTTATTAAAGGTGACTTCCAGCCCCAGGTGCTTGCAAAAAGTTGGGTAGTGCAGCAGCTGAAGCTAGTTAGCTTTGTCAGAGCCTGAATCAAGAGCAGGTTGGCTCTCCAGGGCTCCAGATTGTGTATCCGTGCTGCCACGAACTTCAGCCCTGATGTCAAGACCTTTCCCAAGCTCTTGTTTGATGGCTGGCTTAGGCCCTCCAGTGACAGCTTTGTGTACACCTGAGCCATGATCTCATCCAAGAGGCTTGGGACAGACGAGGGGGGTGCTTTGTGCTCCAAGGAAGCTTGAAGATTCTGGGTGAGGCGCTTGGTGGCTGCAGGACAACCTTTCAACACAGCTTGCAGCAGCTCTAGACCCTGGGCCTTATGACCTGTGGCCAGCCTCATCTCTGCTGTGACAACCATCCAGCGCAGACAGACTGCTGAGAGGACAGGGCTGGCACAGAGCGAGCAGTCACAGGTGGGGGAGTGGCTCAGGAAGCCAGGACTAGGCGGGGGCTTGGTTTTCAGGACTGGGGAGGAGTTTGTAGAAGGTGTAATGGGGCCGGGTTCTTTGGGCACAGTGGCCACAAGCTCCAAAGAGGGGCCTTTTAGGAAGGGCTCCTCCTCTGGGAGCTGTGGAGGACAAGAAGTCAGGGTTTGCTGCTTCCTCTTCTGCATATGGACCTTCTTCACAGAGACTGGGTTCTGGGTCACCCTACCAAACTCTAGGGAGAGAAGAATAAAAATTACAAAACTAAGAAATGTTATCAAGCTGCCTCAGGGCTCAACCCCTCAATGTACATGTTAGTTACTTCTAAATCACTCACATGTTACTGTGTAACCTACAATAACATCAGTGCAGTTGTCAGTTTTTTTGTTTTGTTTTTTTCAAGGTAGGGTCTCATTCTAGCTCAGGCTGACTTTGAATTCACTATGTAATCTCAGGTTGGCCTCAAATTCATGGTAACCCTCCTACCTCTACTTCCCATGTGCTGGGATTAAAGGCGTGCGCCACCACGCCCAGCAATAATATTTGAAAAGCAAAAATGCATTGAGCAGTACTAAAACTAGAGCCAGGAAGGGTTGGTCCTGGGCAAGTTCTCTTGGAAGGAGGGACAGTAATGGTCTGAATAAAGGGGTATTGCCTAGGATTAGATACAGGTCTCTGAGTTAGAAGGCCAAACCTTTACATATGAGGACATGTTGTAGCATGTGTATTACTCTCTCCATTGTCTTTGGGCAGGGAACATGGTAGCTCACCTGTGCAAGACTCAAGCAGGAACAGAACTTGCTGCAGGTCTGACTGACAGAGGTCAATGTCACTGCGGGCCAACTCCAACTCTCCCTTCAGCACAAGGAACAGGGCACACCTTGTGAGGAGATGAGAACAGTCAGCAGGATGTTGTTTCCCTGAAGAATCTCTCCTTGCTCCTTTCCCATGCATAGCCCTCACCATCTTTCTTTGCCTCCAAAAGACCTTCATTCCTCAAAGCTGACTTATAGCCTAGCCAGGAAAGTCCTTTGTACTGTCTCATCCTAAGTCATCCTTAGGTAGGATTTCTTCTGTACTTCTCAAAATTTAAAAAAGGAAGGAAGGAAAGAGAAAAATATCCCATAGGCAAATACACTCAGGGAAAGGCAGTACACTAGTCATCCTTTGAGATTTACTGGCAGATCAGCATCCTGGACCACATGCAGTCCTGTAATAGATGGAAGTATCTAACCTTGATTAACTCAACCTTTCCTGAGTAGCAGTAGAATGCCTTCTTCCTCCAACCCCCCTAGACATAATGTGTAATGTCTACAATCACTGGGGAATCTAGAGTCAAGAGCACACAGTAATCAGGAGCCATAATCAGCTTCCTCTCACTCACTGGCGAGGAATCTGCAACTTAGTTGTAAGTTTCAGGGCCTCTAAGCAAAAGGCTTTGGCTTCGCTCACATTCCCCAGGTGGCCCAGGCGGCAGATCAGCTTCTCTGAGCAGCTCAGCACCTCTGTCAGAACCTGCCACTTTTGCACCAGATTTTCACCTGTCGAGAGATAAGGCTTCAGCAATCAGCTACATTTGGATCCGTTGGAGACATCATCTAGTGTGTACATACCACAGGGCCCTGCTTTCCTCAGATTTACCATAGTCCAGGAAGGGTGACTCCACAGTTCCTTTCTGAACTGAGAGCAGCACATCGCTGCCCAGCAACAAAAGGATGACGCTGCGGAGGAGCTTGTGGGCTTCTAGGAGTGCTGTCTCAGGGGTCTGCCAGCCTAGGAAAGGGAGAGGTGGAGGAAGATGACATAGACTACTAAGATAGCAAACACAAACATGCTACCATTCTTTTCCTTCCACGTCTAAGGCAGACAGAGCTAGTCAATCACAGAACTTCCCCTTGAGATCCTTTGGGGTTTTAAAACTCCTTTTAGTGTAGAGTTCCAAGTAGCTACTAGTTAATTGATTAGGGGCAGTAGGTGAAGTGAAACCCATTTGCAAGCATTGGCTTAATTTCTGTGGGTTCTAGATAGGCTGTTCCACATAGCTGGTCAACAAGGGAACGAGGATTAAGAAGAGCAGACAAGAACCGGAGAGATGGCTTAGCAGTTAAGGTGTTTGCCTGCAAAGCAAAAGGACTGGAATTTGATTCCCCAGTACCCATGTAAAGCCAGATGCACAGGGTGGTGCATGTGTCTGGAGTTCATTTACAGTGGCTGGAGGCCCTGGTGTGCCCATTCTCTCTCTGTGTCTGTACCTCTCTCTCTCCCTCTCCTCTCAGATAAATAATTTTTTTTTGTTTTTGTTTTTCGAGGTAGGGTCTCACTATAGCCCAGGCTGACCTGGAATTCTCTATGAGTCTCAGGGTGGCTTTGAACTCCCAGCGATCCTCCTACCTCTGCCTCCTGAGTGCTGGGATTAAGGGCATGCACCACCATGCCTGGCTAATAAAATATTTTTTAAAAAAGAACAGAAAAACAAGGCCCATCATCCAAGAAAGTTACCAGCCCCCCTCTTTTACCTTGAGCCCAAAGCTGTTCACGTAGGGTATCTGAGAGGATGTTTGGTGAGAGGCTAAGGTAGACAGCTAGTACTTGCAGGGCCTGGATACGTAGCAAGTACCAAGCCTTGGATGACTTCTGCAGGGCAGGATCTTGAAGGACAGACAGCACTAGAGAAACACCCTCAGTCACCTGGGAGAGACAAAGGGCCAAAGGAGAGGAGTCATGCCAGCATGTCAGAGTTTGAGATGCCCTTGGAGGTCACATGGTCCAATCCTCTGCCTTTCACAATTAAAAAAATATAGAGAGGGCTGGAGAGATGGCTTAGTGGTTAAGGTACTTGCTTGCAAAGCCTAACAACCCAAGTTCAATACCCCAGTACCCATGTAAAGCCAGATGCACAAAGTGGTGCATGCATCTGGAGTTTGTTTGCAGCAGCTGGAGGCCATGATGTGCACATTCTCTCTTCTGTTTCTCTTTGCTCGCAAATAAATAAATAAATATTTAAAAAATACAGAGTGCCAGATGTGGTGGCACATGCCTTTAATCCCAGCACTCGGGAGCACAGGTAGGATTGCCATGAGTTCAAGGTCACCCTGAGACTACATAGTGAATTCCAGGTCAGCTTGGGCTAGAGTGAGACCCTACCTCAAAAAAAAAAAAAAAAAAGTATCTGTGTGTATACAGATAGATAGATAGAAACTAGAACTTGACAGAAAACAAAACCTGTCTAAGACATATAACTAGTTTAGGGACAAAACTCACATCTCTTGGATTCTACTGGATTTCTAAGTTCCAGAATGGTTAGGGTTAATGAACGTGAGAAATAGGTCTGGGGGTGTAGCTCAGTAACAGAGCCCTTGTCTAGCATGCACGAGGGGCTCCAGCTGTGTGCAGGCAATTCTGAGGCTGTAAGAATCTGGTGGTCTGGCTGCATGTCAGAGGTAGGGTTTCAATTCCTAGTGCTGAAAGAAAAAAAAAGGGGGTGAAGGGGGACAAAAAGGCAAAAGTTACCTTCTGGTGAGTCCAATAGAATTGGCTTCGAAGTAGTTTACAGGTCAGGGAAAGGAGGAGGTATGTGTCAGTGGTCTGATCGAGATTTTTCAGGCTTGATTCTGCGTCCTCCAGGTATAACTAAGAAAGCAGTCAAGAGGGTGAATGAGCATACTGGTAAAACTCATCAAATGAAAGTGGACTAAAGAGTAACAAAACACTTGGGCCAGGAGAACCGGGCTGAGTAATAGGCTATCCATGGTCCCCTGCCACAAGGGCTGATCCAGATGACCCACGGAGGAGGATATCCAGCTGACTGAGGATGGGGGGGGCATTGGGGAATTGGGGATAACAACTCATGGTTTGTACACTAAATAATGTAACTCATTATGGACAACAAATATATATATATATATATATTTTAAATATAAATTTATTGTCCATAATGAGTTACATTATTTAGTGGGCAAACCATGAGTTGTTATCCCCAATTCCCCAATTCCTCCCCTCCCCATCCCTGATCAGTTGGATATCCTCCTCCGTGGGCTGTCTGTATTAGTCCTTGTGGCAAGGGATCCTGGATATCCTAGTACTCAGCCTGGTCTTCCTGGCCCAAGTGTGTTGTTACTGATGGGTGCCATGCCTCTGGACCATCTCCCCCACCACGGCTCTCACAATCTTTCCGCCCCCTCTTCTGCTCAGTTCCGAGTCGTGGTGGGTGAGTATTAAGGCTGCCTTAATGTTGTGAGACAAATATATATATATTTTTAAAAAGTGGACTAAAGAATTCACAAGCGGGCTGGAGATGGCTCAGTGAGTAAGACATTCGGTTCGATTCCCAGTAAAGCCAGATGCATAGTAGCACATGCATCTGGAGTTTGTGTGCAGTGACTAGAGGCCCTGTGCAACCATATTCATTCAGTGATTCTCTCTCATTCATTCACTCTCTCCCCTTGCAAATAAATCAATTTTTTAAAAGAGGAATGGTATTTTATTAATGTAATTATTTATTTATTTATTTGCAAGCAGAGAAAGATAGAGAAGACAAACAGAGAGAATGGGCATGCCAGGGCCTCTGCTGCAAACCAACTCCAGACAAAAGTACCACTTTGTGCATCTGGCTTTAAATGGGTACTGGGGAATTGAACCTGGGTCCTTAGGCTTTGCAGGCAAGTACCTTAACCACTGAGCCATCTCTCTAGCCCAAATAAATTTTTTTTTTTAAAAGAGGGAGAGATGATCAGACTTGTACCACCTAGAAGCCAAAAAGGAAGAAAAACTGGGCTGGTAAGATGGCTCAGTGGTTAAAGGCTCTTGCTTCGCAGCCTGGGTTTTAATGCACCAGTCACCCATGTAAAGCCTGACACAAAAATTGGTGCAAGTGTTGGGCATTCGTTTTCAGTCGGCATCCCTCTCCAAACACACACATGTCAAAATAAATAAATACATTACATTTGGGGGCTGGGAGATTGCTCAGTAGTTGCTTGCTTGGAAAGCAGAAGGATCCGAGTTCGATGCCCCAGTACCCAATTCTCTAGCCACCCATGTAAAGCTGAATGGGCATTTGTTTGCAGTGGCAAAAGACCCTGGCGTACATGCATACATGCACACCCATGAACACACACCACACACACACACTTAAGAAAGGGAGAAATTGTGGCTATAGCCCACTGGTAAAGCACTTTGGGTGTTTAAACCATCAGCACTGCCAAAACAAACAAACAAACAAAAAAACACCCAGAAAGGGAGAAACCAGAAACAGGTGGGAAATGCAGGATGGGCAGATTTCTGGAAATGAGAATCTGTGGCCATAGATAGAAGCAATCAGTTCTTGCAGTAGACAGGAAAGAAGCCTCCAAGCCCAAATCACCTCCATCACTCCTCTTTCTATAGAACTACAGCCAAATGAGGTAGTGGACAGTGGGGAAGCAACCTCTTTACCACCTAGTCTTTCCAGGAGAAAGCCTTCAAAGTCAGGTTCTGTTGTCTGACACTCACCTGGGCATAGCTGGGACAACCAAGGGTCAGGAGTTGCTGGGTGAGCTGGCAGGAGAAACTGGCCGCCTTTGCATGGTCCTCGAGTCTCTCAGACACAATCCGTAGGAGCAGGAGGGCCTCCAGAGCCTGCAGGGGCTGCCCATCCACAAGCAACAATTTGACTGTTCTTCCTGTGAGAACCTCCACCTTCTACTCCCCTGCCCTCTGGAACCCTTGGACCTTAGGGTGTTCATGGAAACCCACACAGAGCTACTAGTTATCCCCAAGGAGCCTGCAAACTACCCTGGCCCCGTCTAGTTTTTGTTTTATTGTTTGGTCTTTTGAGACAAGGTCTTATATAGCCTAGTCTGGCCTAAAATTTTCAATGTAACTATGGCTGGCCTTGAACTCCTAATCCTCCTGCTACTACTTTCTAAGTGCTGGGGTTGTAGCTGCATTCTGTTATGAAGCCTAGATGGAGCAATAGATACAGTGGCATATGCCTATAGTCCTAGCATTTAGGAGGCTAAGGAAGAATGATAGCTTCAAATTCAAGGTCAGCTTAGGCTACACATAGCAAGGAGCATGCCTTTAACAATCCCAGCATCAGGAGGTAGAGGTGGAGGTTCACCATGAGTTCAAGGCTAGCCTGGGACTACCTAGTGAATTCCAGGTCCACCAGGGCTAGTGTGAGTTTGGTTGGTGGAGAGTGTGTATAGTGTACACAAGACCCTGGGCTTGATCCCCAGTACCACATAAAACAGGTATGGTGACACATGTCTGTAATCCCAGCAATAGGGAGGTGGAAGCAAGAGGATCAGAAGTTCAAGGCCAACATGGGTGTGATGACACAGGCCTTTGCACTCAGGAGGCAGAGGTAGGAGGATTGCTGTGAGTTTGAGGCCAGCCTAAGGCTACATACAGAGTGAATTCCAGGTCAGCCTGAGCTACAGCAAGACCATACCTTGAAAAACCAGAAAAACCAGGTGGGGGGAGTAGGGGGGAAATGGGGCTGGAGAGATGGCTCAACAGTTAAGTTATTGTGATACAGACCTGTAACCCCAGCACTTGGGCAGTAGAAGCCGAAAGATTACAAGTTTGAGCTCAGTCTAAGCTACATAGTAAGAATGTCTTGATAGGAAGAAAGGAAGATGGGTGAGCAAAGAAGCTCAGTGGTTAAAAGAACTTGCTTGTAAAGCTTGCTAGCCCAGGTTCAATTCCCCAGCATCTACATAAAACCAGATGTAAAGCGGCACATGTGTCTAGCATTCATCTGTGTCAGTCCTCACCTTCCACCTGTTTAAGACAGGATCTCTTCTTATTGTCCAATGCTGATAAACACTTTTTTCAACATAGCAGGATACAAACTTAACACACAGAAATCAGTAGCCTTCCTATATACTAACAACAGATAGGGAAACACTCCCATTCACAATTGCCTCAAAAAATAAAAATAAAGAAGTATTTTAGAATAAATGTTACCAAGGAAGAGATGGATGTCTACAATGAAAACTTTAAAACACTCAAAGAAATTGCATCCGGGCATGGTGGCGCACGCCTTTAATACCAGCACTCGGGAGGCAGAGGAAGGAGGATCGCAGTGAGCTCAAGATCACCCTGAGACTACATAGTGAATTCCAGGTCAGTCTGGACTACAGCGACACCCTACCTCGAAAAACCAAAAGAAAAAGAAAAAAATTGCAGAAGACACTAGGAAATACAAAGACATTTCATGTTCTTTAATTGGAAGAATCAATAGTGTGAAAATGCCAATCTTACCAAAAGTAATCTAAACATTTAATCCAATTCCCATCAAAATTCCAAAGGCATTTTTCATTGAAAAAACAATCCTAAAATTCATTTGATAGCACAAAAAAACTTCAAATAGCCAAAACAATTCTTATGCAACAAAACTAAGGCTGGTGGTATCACCACCATACCTGATTTTAAGATATATTACAGAGCCATAGTAACAAAAACAGATATGTAGATCAATGGACCAGAAGAGAGGACCCTGATGCAAACCCAGACATTTATAGCCATCTGATTTTTGACAAAACTGCCAAAAAGATTTATTGAAGGAAAAACAGAATTTTTAACAAATGGTGCTGGGAAAACTGGTCATCTATATAGAAGGATGGAAATAGATTCTTATCTCTCTCCATACACAAGAATCAAGTCCAAATGGATCAAGACATTAATATCAGACCTGAAACTAAAATTGCTAGAGGAAAAAGTAGGGAAAACACTTCAACATATAGGCCTAGGCAAGGAATTTCTGAATATAAACCCTAGTTGCTCAGGAAGTAAACCACTAATCAACCATTAGGACCCCATGAAATTAAAAAGTTTTTGTACAGCAAAGGACACTGAACAGAACAAAGAGGCAACCTACATAATGGGAGAAAATCTTTGCCAGCTATACATCCAACAGAGAATTAATATCCAGGCATTACAAAGAATTCAAAAACTAAAGAAATCAAACAACCCAATCAAAAAATGGGCTATAGGGCTGGAGAGATGGCTCAGTGGTTTAGGCACTTGCCTCCAGTGCCTAAGGCCCCAGGTTCAATTCCCCAGGACCCACATAAGCCAGACCCACAAGGTGGTGGCCCTGGTGCTCTCTCCCTCTCTCTCTATCTATCTCTGTATTTCTCTGCTTGAAAATGAATAAATAAAATATTTTTTTAAAAAAAGGGCTATAGAACTTAATAGAGTTCTCAAAAGAAGAAATACAGATGGCCTATAAACATCTAAAAATGTGTTCTATCTCCTTAACAATCAAGGAAATGCAAATTAAAACTGCTCTGAGCCGGGCGTGGTGGCACACGCCTTTAATCCCAACACTTGGGAGGCAGAGGTAGGAGGATTGCCGTGAGTTCAAGGCCAGCCTGAGACTACAGAGTGAATTCCAGGTCAGCCTGGAATAGAGCGAGACCCTACCTCAAAAAACCAAAAAAAAAAAAAAAAAAAAAAAAACAAACTGCTCTGAGATTCCATCTCACTCCTGTCAGAATAGCTACCATCAAGAAAACAAATGACATTAAATGCTGTTGAGGATGTGGAGAAATAGGAACCCTTCTACACTGCTGGTGGGAATGTAAACTGGTTCAGCCATTGTGGAAAGCAGTGTGGAGGTTCCTGAGACAACTGAAAATAGCTTTACCATATGACCCAGATACACCACTCTTTGGCATATATCCTAAGGACTCTACCTTAGAGATACTTGCTCATCCATGTTCATTGTGGCTCTATTCACAATAGCTAAGAAATGGAAATAGCCTAGATGTCCTCCAACAGATGAATGGATAATGAAGATGTACATTTATACAATGGAGTTCTAGTCAGTGGTAAAGAAAAATGAAATTATAAACTTTGCAGGGAAATGGATCGATCTGGAGAAGATTATACTAGGTGAGATAACCCAGGCCTAGAGAGGCAAATGCTGCATATTCTCTCATATGTGGATCCTAGATACAAATGTTTAGACTTGTATGAGTTGGCGTAAAAGTCAGTAGTAGAGGCTAGACAGTAAGTAAGCTATAATATAAGGGAGGGAGGAGAGGGGAGACTTAAGGGGAGGTTATTAGGTATATGTAAGTAGATGACTAGATTACTGAAGGCACAGTGACTCAAGCAGGGTAAGGAAAAAGGGCTGATAAAGGAAGGGTGGGAGGAGGGTTAATCACGATTTAAGGTGTTATGAATAAGCCATATGGCACATCCAGAAGCCATAGACTTGTTACTAGAAACGGATGGGATACCTTCCAGTGAGTTGTTGGCCAGGGAGGTCCCCCAAAACATCACAGTCCATTGCCAAGAACTAGATGATAAGACCCTATTGCTGAAGACTCCACATGCTTGGGCTACAGTCACTGAGGAATCAAGCTGGAGCTGAGGTAGAAACATCCTCCCTGTTAACCAGCTGACAGAAGGCTGGAAGAAGCTATGCTGCATGCAGCCCTATGGGAGTGAAAAGTCATCAACAGGGGTAAATTGCAGAGAACCTTGCAAACCTTAAGATTGGCCAGTCAGGCCAAAAGTGCCAACTGGTGCCATAGTGGCACATCTGGCACTACTGGGTAAACCAACTGCTCTCTAATTGGACTGGAGGCCTGTTCCAATGGAGGGAACATGCCTGGTACTGAAGACCTACTCAAAAAGCCTATGGTGGGGGAGGTCATGAGCCCTAGGGGAGTAATACCTGCTGTTGTCTGGCTAAATGCCCTGTGTATTCCCGTGTATTAATGCTACTCTCATTTTTAGATTAATTAGGTTAGAGAGCTTCTCTTTTCAGATGGCGGTGACCAGTGAGATAACTCAAAAGACACCATAATGCAGAGAAGTGACAGTAGAGTGCTCAACACTAAGACATCTATCACACCTTCCGAGGCTCGGACCACTGCAGAAGGTGGCAGAAAAAATTTAAGAGCCAAAAGAAGGTAGGACTGCTTACAATGCCATCTTCCAGACACAAAATGGCCTTGAAAATCATGACCTCACAGTGCCTGACCCAATCTACACAAGACCTTCATAATGGGAGGAAAATATGATAACATCAAACTAAGAGACTGAGAGGGGGAGGGGATATGATGGAGGGTAGATTTGAGAGGGAGAAAGAAGAGGTGTGGAGGGAATTATCATGATTTATTGTCTATAATTATGGAAGCTGTCAATAAAAAGTTAAAAAAACAAAACAATATAGATATGTCACTATATAGGCCAAACTGGTCTCTAACTCACAATCCTCCTCACTCAAGCTCCCATGTGGTTGGATTACAAGTATATACCCCACAATGGCAGAGCCCATGCTCTGAATCACTGGGCTGCAGAGTTTCTTGGCAGGTACAGACCAAAGGTGAGGGAGCTCAAACTCCAGTTTATCCCTATGCTATGGAGCTCCATCAGCCCCCTGCCCTGTTACCTTTGCTATCAGCTGATAGAGAGCCACTAAGATCTGCAGGGAGGCTGCCGTCTGCTGGAGACACCGCACAGCTGAGACTGACCCTTTTTTAAGAACCTCCTTCCACAGAGCCAGGGCTTGGTCCAGGCATTTAGACTGAGCTGTAAAGCAGAAGAAAGTGATCATTCTGGCGGGGCATGATGGCATATGTCTTTAATCTCAGCACTCAGGAGGCTGAGGTAGGAGATTCACCTTGAGTTCTAGGCCAGCCTTGGGCTACAGAGTGAGTTCTAGGTCAGCTGGGCTAGAGTGAGACCCTACCTCAAAGAAAACCAAACCAAAAAAAAAAAAAGCAATCACAACATACTTAGCTCTTTGGGCCTGCCCCTGCCTCCCTTCACTCCACTCTACACCCAGTCACAAGGCCAGCCTCTCTCACCCTGTGGGCCTTGTTCTGCTCTGAGAAAGCAGAGATGCCCAAACCACACTGTGCTTACCTGCATCCGCAGCCAGGTTGAAGGCAATGTTACTATACAGGAAACGATCTTCGTGAAGCTTATCTTCATAGTTCAGGTCGTTGACCTCAAATTCCTCCAGATTACTAGGCACCTGAGCTCTCCGATCCCGCTCAATACCCTGGATGGTAGAGGCGGGACCAAAATGAAAATCAGGTCTGGCACCAGCTTAATGGGAGCCATCTCAGGGAAAATGATACATTACTCAGTCCCACTCACTTCTTGCATTTTGGCCTCCAAGGTACAGATGTAGAGCCACAACAAAGCCTGTGCTTTATCATCCAGAAGGCAATCCTGGGCCTGTGCCTCAGGCTTCACAGACTCCAGAAGCTGCAGGGCTTCCTGGATAGCATCCAGGGCAGAGCTGAAGAGAGAGATGCACATAAGCAAGGCTAATGACAAGTGAGATCACTTAGCGACAGAGTGGGAAACTGACCTCAAAAAGAACAAGATTAGGTTACAGATCAAGAGACGCCTCTCCAGTTATTTCTCCTCACCATTCGGTCTGCTGGGCAAAGTCATGGTAGCACAGCACCTGAGCCAGTTCCACCAGGTGGGTGGCTCGTGCCCAGGCCCCGGCAGGTGCCTCCTCAGAGTTCAGTTCCAGCAGGTCGCAGATAACATTGAAACGTTCTTGTCCGGTGTCGGCTTTCACTGCCTTGTAAGCCTGCAGCTCCTCTCTCAGCAGCAGAGCCTGTGTCTCTGGGTCCCAGCCACTCAGGTAGTCTCGCAAAGTCCTGAGAGAGAGCAGGCTTAGCTTCAAGTAGAGACTTTGAAGACAACCTCTGTCCCTTGCAGGGGACACTCAACATTAGCTTAGCATTCACTAAGTTTCTAGTTGCAGCTTTAAAAATCCTACTAACTGGGAGCCGGGCGTGGTGACGCACGCCTTTAATCCCAGCACTTGGGAGGCAGAGGTAGGAGGATCACTGTGAGTTCAAGGCCACCCTGAGACTACATAGTGAATTCCATGTCAGCCTAGACTAGAGCGAGACCCTACCTCGAAAAACCAAAAAAAACAACTTACTAATTGGGTCACATAGCTCCTCTGTTTAATGCAGAGGGCTGCCATCTGAGATCACATCCAAATCCTCATCAGTGCCTGTAAAGTACTGTGTGACCTGGCCTCTACCCACCTTGACCATCTCACTGTCCCACAACCTTCCATCATGCTGGTTTTCTCAAGCCTGTTCTCATTCCCAAGCGTGCCCATACACTGTTGCCTTTATTTAGTATTTGCTCTGTGAGGGATTCTCTTCCAAGACCTTTCAATCATGAATTCCTCAGTATGTTCAGGCCTTATGTATAACATTTCTTCATGAACAATTTCCTTAAATGTTCCTTAACCCACCTAAGGTTCTATCCCTCCTTTAGCAAGCCACCCTGTCTTCATAAAACAGACCTTAAATCTACTTGTTTTTTATAGTTCCCCAAAGAGAACATCAACTAAGCAAAAGCAAGAACATTGCCTGGGATGTCTACAGTGGGCACTGAATGAGTCAGTTATGGACAAAGGAATCACTGCCTTCTTACAATTAAGGATTGGGGGACATGACCAGAGGTACAAGAGGACCCTCTGGCAAACAGGAGTCCTCCTCCCCTCCAACTCACTTCAGCTGGAGTTCCTTATCTCCAGCTCTGGCCGCATCTATTTTGACCCGAACCCAGAAGGTAACTGGCTCAGTCATGTGTTCAGGGCCGCAGGACTGTAGGGCTGTCAGCCATAAGATCACCATCTTGCAGCCCTGGGCTTGTTTACCCAGCTTCTTCAAACTCTCAACATTTAGCCGGAAGCACCTGTGCAGCTGAAAAAGAAAGAGCAGACCAAGCTAGAGTAGGCAGCCAGCAAGTACGTACAGTAAAGTAGAGTACAGTGCAGATGTACATGGACAGGCATACCCATCATATGGAGAGAGGGAGCAGGTGACTCTGCCACCTAGAGAACTAAGACCCCCTGATGCTCTTGTTCTCCAAGGCTCCTCCCTCAGCAAACAGCACTGCCCAGTCCTGTGTTAGAAATGCAAGCCAGGGCTTGCTCAGTGGTTAAGGTGCTTACCTATGGACCTGAATTTGATTCCCCAGTACCCACATAAAGCCAGATGCACTAAGTGGCACATGCATCTGGAATTCATTTGCAGTGGCAGGAAGCCCTGTAGTGCCCATTCTCTCTCTCTCTCTCTCTCTCTCTCTCTCTCTCTCTCTCTCTCTCTCTCTCTCTCTCTCTCTCTCATAAATAAATTAAATTTAAAAAGAAATGCATAGCCTGGCGTGGTGGCGTACGCCTTTAATCCCAGCACTCGGGAGGCAGAGGTAGGAGGATTGCTGTGAGTTCAAGGCCAGCCTGAGGCTACATAGTGTATTCCAGGTCAGCCTGGACTAAAGCGAGACCCTACCTCGAAAAACCAAAAAAAAAAAAAAAAAAAAAAAAAAAAAAAAA
>PVHP010013213.1:0-41368 GCA_004024765.1 Zapus hudsonius | reverse complement strand
GCCCCAACAACAGAGCTCTAATGAGGTTCTAATTCCTGAATTGCCATCAGCTGAGGATCGATCTATCAGAACACATTCATTTGTTTGTGGGGGACACCTGGATAAAACCATGACAGATGGTTTATATATTTGCAAGTATATAGAGATATACAACAGATATATACAGATTTTTTAATAACGAATGAACATTCATGGTTACAGGGCTCTGCAAGCAGGAGAACTGAGTAGGAAGTTTAATCTAAACTACTTAAGTCTATGGGGGGGACATACATTTTCATTCAAACCACCACATTTTGTTCCTGTCCCCATAGACTCATGATCACCTCGCACTACAAAATCCACTCCTTCCAACTTAAGAAGTCTCTATAGTCTCTCCAAATATATCACTATTCAAAAATCCAAAGTTTTATCTGAGATTGAAGATTGTCTCTTAACTGTGATCCTTATAAACTCAAATCACAAGTTACATACTTCCAACACATAATGGCACAGGGTGAACCTTTCCTTGGAAAAAAGGCATAGCAAGGAATGACTGGATCAATGCAAAATCAAAAATCAGTAGGCAAACATTATAACATGCATAGTTCCAATTCTATCATCAGTACCTAGAGAAGAAGGTCTCTGGGTTTTAATTACAGCACTCCAGCTCGGCTGAGCATCCTGGGGATGACTTGATCCTGGCCCAGCAGCTCTCCATGACAGCCATTCCAGTCCTGGCAGATCCATATCCTCCTTGAGTCTTTACTGCAAACCACATTTTATCTTCAGAGCTCATACAGAGGCTTTATTGGGCCTCCATAGAATCATTTCAACTCTGCTTCACATGTTATGTTTCAGTGGTTCCCGGAACCATATGCACTTCATAACCCATTTCCCTGTAGTTTTCATGTTTCAAAAACCAGTACCAGGTGGGAGGTACAGCCAAGTTTTTAAATGGGGGGGGGGGCGTGGAATCTGAGCTTAAAGAGCAGGACACTCTTTCACCAGTCTTCCTGTGAGCTTTCTCCTTTCAAAAGAATTTGCACTGTAACTAGCTTGAGCCTTCCATGGCTCACCCTCAGGATATTACATCCATTGTTTCAATGCAAAATATTTGACCCATGCTTAATGAGGGTATTCTCTTTAACAATTGCACCTTAAATAACCTCAAGCCACTCTCTGTTCTTAGTAAATGCGAGTTTCATATCTCTCAGTTCTATACTTTCTACCAAGCACAACAATCCATTACCTTTAAATTCAACCTTGATCATACTCTCAGGGCATAGGCAGAAGAATGCAGCCAGCCTTCTCACCAGTAGCCCAGTTCCAACAAAGTTCTCTCCTTGACCATTTTAAAGTTCATATGCCAAGCCTTCACAGTCCACAGTTCTTTCTGCATTTAGAATTTTCAAACTCTCACAAGAACAACCCATAAAGCTCTGTTTACAGCACTGAAAGTCTTCTCCAGTCTAAAGTACCAAATCCTTGTACATTCCTCCCACAAACACATGCCAAAAGACCAAAAATCACATGGTCAGATTCTTCACAATGACCTCACTTCTTTGCTACAAGTTTTCTGTTGTAGTCACTTTTATGTTGCTGGAACAAACATCCAACCAGAAGGAGCTTATGGAAGAAAGGAGTTTATTTCAAGCTTACAGATTTCACGGGAAGTTTCATCATAGCAGAAGCTGGTTCACTTCAGTATCCACAGATGAGGAAACTGTCAATACCAAAAGCATGAGCACTCAGAGCTCAAACTGTTTCTCTACATACCTAATAGGGCTGAACTCAAATTCTGTCCCCAGTTACATGTCTTCTCCTGCAGGGCTTTGCCTGCTGGAGAATAAAGTAGGCAGTTTAATCAAAAATGCTTGGGCTGGAGAGATGGCTCAGCGGTTAAGGCACTTGCCTCCAGTGCCTAAGGCCCCCCAGTTCAATTCCCCAGTACCCACATAAGCCAGACCCACAAGGTGGTGGCCCTGGTGTGTTCTCTCTCTCTCTCTGTCTCTCTCTCTGCTTGAAAAATGAATAAATAAAATATTTAAAAAATACTTGAGTCTGGAGAATATACAGTAACATTCAATCTAAAACAAATGCTAAATGTTTTCTGTAATATTCAAACTATAGAACATTATGCTAGGAAAATAAAATCTTCAGTTTTGCTAGTTGATGTGCAGGGATTCCATATCAGAAATTCTGTGAGCTATAAAACTGATATATAGCAAATTCTTTATACTTAAAATATATTTAATAAATAATTTTAAAAATTTATAACAAATCCATTTATGTACATGAATTTAAGGATATAAGGTTGTTTCTATATGTATATAATTTGTGTGCATATGTTTGTATGTATTTGCATATATATGTTAGACTTCCCATTGCTATGACAAAATATCTGTAATAAATAATGTATGAGGGAAAGACATATTTATAATGACTCATGGTTACCTAAGTTTTAGTCAACTATCAGCTCACTCAATTGCTATTGGTTTGTGAAAAGGCAGAAAAGTCATGGTATGACTGAGCCAAATAGAAGAGGGGGAGAGAGGGGGGGGCAGGGAGAGAGAGAGAGAATTCAGGGAGCAGAAATGAGCTAAAGATAAGGTACAACTTTGTTGCAGTCCGGTGCTGGCAGCTCGCCTTGGCACCCATCCATTGCAACCCACAGTTCATCCTCATGGCCCCATCAGGCTCCATGCAGGCAACCTTGCACACCTGCTTCACATGCCGATGGCCATTTTTCAAAAACAAAACTGTGTTGCAAATCCAATGACCCTCTCTTTCTAGCCAATCTCCATTCCACACAACCAGGTGGGCTACCAACTTGTTAATCCAGGGGGGATCAAAGCATTCAGGCCCCTTACTTCAAAAGTCCACATTCTTCCTGTTGTTCCAGTGCAGACCAGCTGGCTGAATCTCAATGGTTGTCATCTCTCAAACAATTGCAGGTGAACGGGCAGCAGTTTCGACCCAAAGATGTTTCTTTCTGTGCCATCTCCATCTGCTCATACCAGTCCATCTTTACGTAACACAACCCCGCACAGGTTCAACACTGCGAGGCACCTTTTAGGCCAGGAGTTCAAATCCTTCCACATTCCTCCTGTAGATCACTTCCAGAAAACCAAAGCCACAAGACCAGAGTTCCAGCAGCAACAGATGACCCCACATCCTGGTACCAAAACTGTTACAGTCAGCTTTCTAGTTGCTGCGCAGAAAGAACCCAAACAAAAGTGGCTTGTAGAGAAATGGGTTTATTTGGCATACAAACTCAAGGGGAGACTCCATCCTGGCAGGGAAAATGATGGCATGAGCAGAGGGGTGGACATCACCTCCGCCACAGCACTGGAAATAGTGGCAGGAAGGTGTGCCAAACACTGGCAAGGGGAAGCTGGCCCTCTGCTCATGCCATCGTTTTCCCTGCCAGGATGGAGTCTCCCCTCGAGTCCATAAGCCAAATAAACCCATTCCTCTACAAGCCGCTTTTGTTTGGGTTCTTTTTGTGCAGCAACAAGAAAGCTGACTGCAACAAACTTCCAGAGTATGGCCCCGAGTGATCAATTCTCCCAACTGTACTCTACTACTCACAGCTCCCTTGCTTCCCAATAGCCTCTCCCAATTTTGAAACCGTCAATGGATTAACAGATTGAGATTGAGGAAGGCAAGAATGCTCATTTGCAATCATTCCCATGAGATCCACCTCTGCATACTTCTTAAATTAGAGAAAAAGCTTTTTTTTTTTTCTTGTAGGACATTTCATATTTAGACCATAACATTCCACCTCTCATTTCCAGAGTCTCAGGTCTGTCTCATCATTGAAAATGCATTCAGTCCATCTCCAATTGTCCCCTAAATATCAATAGTTCCAATATTGTTCAAAAGCTCATCAAAGTATCTGAATGCTGAAGGCTCTACATTCTTGGGCTGCAAATCATTCTGGAGCTCACCTGGCAACCTCGTCCCTGCTGACTAGCTGTCAGGATTCTGGAAAGACCTATTTAGTCAGTTGTGGTAGAAAAGCCATCAATAGTCCCAACCAGCAGTTGACTCAGCAAGCTTTATGGTTGGCCAGACAGACTTAATGCTGTGAATGTTGCAATGGTAGCAAGTCTATTATGGGAGAAACCAACTGTGCTCTGATTGGACTTGAGGCACGCCTGTACTGTAACCCCAAAGAGAAGTCTATGGCTTGGGAGGTCATAAACCAGCCTAGGAGGGAAACTGCTACTCTTGTTAGGCTAAAGGTTATATTATATATATCAAACGGCCCTCTAAACACTTATATTTATGCCCATATATTAATGTTATGCTCATTATGGTTAGATAAGCTTCTCTTTTCAGATAATTGTGACCAGTGTATTGTATTACCCATACCTGCAAAACCTTCATCACATGGACAATGCTATGGTCTCTCACCAGGCTAAATGAAAGCCTGGCCCTCAGGGACCTTAGCTACAGTGACTTCAGAGTGCTTGAGTAGCAGAATGTTAGAACAGGTTTCACTGGAAAGCAACATACCATGGAACTCTCTTCTCAAAGTACTATTCTCAAAAATTTTAAATTACTGGTTTCTATAGTAGTAGGTGTGGTCTAACCATACCACACATGCCCTCAAGGTATCTATTGTCCCAAGGCAATTTTTTTCTTTAAAAGAACCAGTCTCTTCAGCAGTTATAATTTCTTAGATACAATCAATCTTCCATGCCTTCCTTTTTTGGTCAGGCTAAAAGTTTTTTTTTTTTTTCCTTATAATTCTCATTCTAAATCTAGATAAAAGTAGCTAGAGCTTGCAATGCTGGGGCCTGATCAGTGAGTTACCTTGAATTTTCCTCTGTCAGATTAATTAGGTCATTACTTTATATTTAGCCTCATTCCACAGCCTGCATAGGCATTGTGTTTGTGATCTTCCTGCCTTGGGTATCTGTATAAAGTAGATTATAGGACGACATCACCAAATCAGCTTATATTCAGCATCACTCTAAGTCTCAAGGCATGAACAAAATGTAGATAAGTTCTTTGCTAAATAGACCACAAATACTCAATAGTCTAACCCCCAAGTGTTTCTCCCATCAGAAATGCCATGAGCAGGTTTTCCTGTCTTCATTCCTATCAGATTTCTAGTCTCACGATCTCCCACACCTGTTGAGCTCGGCTTGTACTGCTCTGGGGAGTCTCTAACTAACATTTCAACACTTCCCCCAATTCTTCAAACAAGCAACACAGTTTAAGAATCCCGATGGTCAGAACAGCAACAGCCCTACTTCTAGTACCAAATTTTTGGTTAGATGTTTAATGACAAAATATCTGCCATAAACATAAACTCGTTTTTTTAAAAAGCGAGTATTTTTGCTCACGGTTTCAGAGATGTGGGTCCATGGTCAGCTCTTGACATTGTCATGAGCCCCTTGGGAGATAGAATGGTCACAGCACAGAGTATGGGACAGAGCAAAGTTACTAAACTCACAGAGGTCAGGAAAGTAAAAAAGGGACAGGAAAAGGGTATATCTTTCCAAAGCACACTCGTAATGACATATGTCTCCAAAAGAAGCCCCAGTTTACCCAGTTCAACCATCTCTCAATGGTACATTCTATTTTGTAGTCCAATGATAAAGCCAGAACCTTCAGGATCCAATCAGTTACCCAAAGCCCCACCTCTGCACATGTTGCATTGGAGGCCAAACATTAAGTACTTGAGCCTTTGGGCCTCACATTTCACACCAAACTATAACAAAAGCTACAAATGAAGGTAAGAAAGTTCATGGACAACACTGAACTGCGAGCCACGGTGTTGACAGGATAAAATGGAAAGGAGGAAAGTTGATAGAAACAAACAAAACCAATCTTAAAACATTCCAGTTATACATCTATTTATAGTTACAGAAATATATTTCCAGATATAAATATATACATATATATTTACAATATTAGTATATATGTGCAAAAATCAAAATACATGAATAAAATATATTCATCAATATATGTTTAACTTAAATAAATCAAGATATGCTGACCTTCATAGGTTGTTGAAACTAGAATGGAAAAGAAGATTAGGAATAAGTGTTTATTTTCATCACTAATGTTAGTTGTCTATATGAACATGCTCACTCATAAATTAGACTATAGAATTCCAAATACTGAAATGGGTATTTCCTTCCAGGTGTTTCAAGTTATTCTACTTAAACACTGTGAGGTTTCATTGAGTACTTTTATTATGACTTTGATCCAATATTCCTTAAGGGATTGGCTTTTTATCTTTATTTATGGGGATTTCTCTTTGTTCACTGGCAAGATACGAAGTCTGAGGAGAGGACTGGGAAAGAACAGTTATGGACATAAAGGTGGAGGGTAGGTGAGAAGCAGTGATTCATTATAAAACAGTGGTATCTGAATGAAAATATGAAATAAGCAATATGAGAATTATCACTGGGATGACAAAGAAAGCACTTGTTCCTGGATTCCTTATGTGAGGAATGAGATGAGTACAGGAAACAGAATGACTCTCAGGTTCCTGCTCTTGGGCACAGAGCACATGATGGCCTTTCCTGACTGCTGCCTAGATCAACCTATTATAGAGGAGAGAACGAATCAAAGGAAACACGAGACAAGAAGTGGACACTTAGTATGACTAGGAAATTACAATGGGTTTTACAGAATCTTGCTTTGCTATAATGAGATATTTTAGGGAGAAGAAATGTATTATTTCAGTATGATAATAAGAAAACAATTGGATGAGCTAACTTGTCTTTTCTCTTTTCTAAAAAAAAAATCACTTTTCAAATACTCTTCAGACTCTGAGACTTCATCCATTTCTGCTATAAATTAAATTAAATTAAAAGTTTTCAAAAAAGACATAGAATCACTGATTTAAATTGGGGTCACTTGCATAATCATGGTTGGGAGGTTATTTACAGGAGAATGGGCGATCCTCTGGTGGCTGCACACTTAAAAAAAACAACAACAAAGTAGGGGTTTGGAAAGACGGCTTATCAGTTAAGGTATTTGCCTGCAAAGCTTAAGGACCTGAGTTTGATTGCTCAGTACCCATACAAAGCCAGATGCACAAGGTGGCACATGTGTCTGGAGCTTGTTTGCAGTGGCTAGAGGCCTTGGTGTGCCCATTGTCTCTCTGTGTCTGCCTCATTCTCTCTTTCTCACTCACTCTCTTAAATAAACAAACAAACAACTGAAGAAATAAATTTTATAAAAACTAAGTAGGGTGGTATAGTGGTTTGTTTCAGGTGTCTCACATGAACTTAAAATGTTTTGAATGCTCCAGCCCCAGCTGATGGCAGTTATGGATTAAGAACCTTCCTGAAGTTGCGTTGTTGGTGGCAGGTTTATGGGGGTTATAGTCAGCTTCCCTTTGCCAGTGTTTGGCACACCTTCCTGCCGCTGTTTGCAGTGCTGTGGCGGAGGTGATGTCCACCCTCTGCTCATGCTGTCATTTTCCCTGCCAACATGGAGCTTCCCAATGAGTCCATAAACCAAAATAAACCCATTCCTCCACAAACTGCTTTTGTTGGGTTCTTTTTGACAGCAAGGAGAAGATAGACTACAACAGGTGAGATCCAATGGGAATAAGGGTTTTGGTGGAAAGTGATGAAGGAAGAGACAGGGTAGTTGGAGTTGGGTGGCATCAACATGAAATATACATGAAATTTGCCTGGTATAATAACCAAGTTAGACACTAGAACAGAGTTTGAGGGCTCGGTTTGCTTGGAGCAAGAAGCAGAGCACTGTGTGAGACTTTTCCGGGAGTTCACTTGCAAACTTGTATTATTTCCCATGTGTGTATAACTTGGGCTTCAAGGGTGTGTGACCAAGGGATGTGCATGTTCTGGCTGGCTGAAAACCATGGTGACAGAAGAAAGGGTTCTTCTCAGATGAAAGCCAGTTTTAAATCAGAGTAGGGGGAGAGAAAGAATGCAATGAATGTGTCCTAATGAGTACAGTATAAGTTCTTTTAAATAATATATAACTCATTGTAATTCCAGAAAATAAATTAAGAAGGGTTAAGAGCTAGGAATTTCTAGGGAATTGTAGCAGATAGGGCAGCATCTAAAGTTATGCGAGAGAACCAGTATCATGAATGGCTAGAAAAAAAACATGGACCTTTGCAATGTGCTGAAGTGAGGACAGGTGAAGAAAGCACATGGAGTTTTTTGCTCTGGTCTCACTTCTGTGGTAGCTGGTAGCTCTCAGAATGGGAGCAGCTGGGCTAATCTCAGCAGTGTGGAGAGCTTGCAGAGGTTCATATGCTCAGGTCCCCCAAAATTTGGTAGAAATAGCAGTGACCATGGAAAATGCAGTTCCAGAGAAGTAGCCTTCAATGTGGGCAGAGCTCTGGAACCAGAGCTTTTGTGACCAGGGGTACAGATGCCCTCAGGCCTCATCTGAAGGATGGTTGCCTCATTTTCATGACTGGTTTGGAGTATTCCAGCTTTCTCCTCCTCAATCTTCTTTTTCCTCCCTTTCATTGGGTTATTTTTATAGTTGAGATTTTATTCTTAGCTAATAGCTTCTTCTATTTTCCATAATTGTAATGCTATCCTTTAAGTTCTCCCCATTTGCCTTCAGTTTATGCTCTTTCATCTAATTTATGATTTTAATTCATTTTTTTCCTTAATGTGAGGCATTTGGGAAGGAGGATTTAGTGTCAGTGAATCTCTTGCTGATAATCTAATAATTCCTTCAACATTATGAAGTCTTCATTTTACTTTCCTTTTTCAATATAACAGAAAAATTTCAAGCTTTTAAATACAAAGACTTTCAGATGTTGATTTCTATTTGGGAATATAGTTCATAATTTCCATATAAACTATTCGAAGAATGTCATCGATAAAGTGTTTATTTGAACACTTATTGAGGATTTCTGGTTGCCTAACAGTCAAAGGTTACAAATATTTCCTTATAAGAAGTGACCTTCAAACTGTAGAGTGAGGAGGTTTAGTAACTCTTTGTTGAGTCTACCTTTTTTTTTTTTCATTAAAGTTTGTTTTCATGGGTCTCAAAATTCTGTTGCAGATTTTCAGTCAAGTTGTTTCCATTAAAAAAGTACTGACTTTAAAAACTAATACCTTAAAACTCACAAACACACACAGACACACACAGACACACACACACACACACACACACACACACACACACACACACACACACACACACACACACACACAAAGAAAATGGCCCACAGAACATTCTCCTTTCCTTGTGAATTGTGGTTTTACAATGCATTGTTCTCATTAACCAGTCTCTTACTATTACACAAACAGTTCCGAAAGCACTCTTCAACCACTGATTAATTAAGTCTGGGGTGGCAGGTGTTAGGGGTAATATTCATTTAGCCCACCTTTTAAATTGCACATAATATTTATTTTCTCTTTTCTTTTTTTCTTGATACACGCTTACTATAATTGCTCTATCTGTCTTTAAACTCTTGACACCCATGTTTTAGCCTCCCAAGTGCTGAGATTCTAAGCAGGCACCACGATTCCTATCTTTAAAATTCCCTATATGATATTTTAAATGCATCTCTTCTGTAGTTATAGAATGGGAATCAACAACTAGCCTAGTGATCTTAACTGTTTTCTCTGTTCATGACTTGGGATCCTGGGCTCCACAGCTTAATGTTTGGTTCTTTGAGACATGAACACAGAAAGAAGACTTTGATCTTTGTGTCACTGTCCTTTACTAATGACTCTTTGATTCATTCAATTTTGTCATGGACTTAACTTATTCTACTATTAATATTGTGAGCTTTGATTTGTGTTTGTATTTTCCTGTGGTTTTGGCCTATCTTTTCAATTTCAAAACCCTGGAGTCAATTTCATATATGTCTCCTATATATCTCATGCAATTAGGTTTTATTTTTGATATCATGAGTCTTTTTCTTTTAATATGCTAGCTTATCCTATTGATAGTTATTGCCATAACATGTATTTTTGATCCAAATGCTGTCATTTATCTTATTCTATGTTTTCTTAATGCTTCTTATAGTATCTCTCATAGTCCACAGTTTGGGTTTGGTTATGTCTTGTGTTAAAGCTTTCAGTTTTAATTGTAATCTGCAGACTCTATTTCTCATATAATTGCCTTTATAGCCAGCTATATAACTACCAAAGCCTCCTTAATATGTAAAACATCCTTACTAGCCTATTAATTTCAATTAGTATCAAATAAAAACTATTTTCTTCCAACTTCTCTCCCTCTATAACATCGAATCTTTATATTTTACATTATAATACTTAAATTGTCAAGATAAAATACATTTACAGTTTGTCGTTAAAATTATCTCCTTTGTTTAACCACATTTCTAAATGTCAATGGAACTGACAGTTGTCACACATCCTTTCACCTCACAGCTTCTAAAGACCTAAACTTTTAATGTTCATCATTAAATTATGAGAATATCACCATCTTTATAAAACACAGTCCCAAGCCACCCCTACTTCCTTTGCCTCGCACTACTTTCATGCTTTCTATTTTCTATACGTCATAAGCCATGAATATAAGCATTATATTTAGGCATCCTTTGCATGATTCTCTATCTTCAAATGGCCTCATCTCCAAGTTAGCATTCAGGCTGGATGGGAAATAGGGGTACCTGGTACGGGCCCTGTCTAGTATGCAGAGAGCATTAAGCTTGATCCCAGCACTTCAAAAAATGCAATTCTTTTGCAGAACTGCTTAGAGTTTGTACACATATCATTTTATTTTATGTTCCTGAACCTATATTCAAATTGCCAAATATTAACTCTCCCTGCTTTATATTTTGTTAATTATAATTTATTCATAAGCACTCAGGTCAGAATCTATATTTCAAGCAAACTTTTACTGCAATATAACTTGGCCATAAAAATTATAAATACTGAGTGTACAGCTTAATGAATTTTTATACACACTCGTACAAAAGCACAGGACCATGTAATTCACAATCTAGAAGAAGAGGGTACAAAGTTCGCTGTGCAGAAGCATCCTGTGTGTGTTCCTAGCCCCTGGATCCTCCCCAAAGAGAACATTCATTTAGCTCACCTGAGGTTAGAACTTATTTTTGTATTTATAATGTATGAAATTTACATGCATAGAAAGATTGTGCATTGAACATTCCTATCTAACACTACAGGCTGTTCTACCTTTGGTTAGTTCCTTGACCTCATTATCTTCTCAGCAATAACCCCCAAAGCTGGAGCAGTCCCAGCTACTTCCCCAGCCCTGGCTTCCTGATTAACCCTACAAGGCAAGATGCTGCAGGACATACGCCTCTTCAGCCTTGGTGCAGTTATCTGCCAGAAGCCGCTGACCCTGGTCCAAAGCCAAAACAATAGCCATAAAGTAGCAAAATTTCAATTTCCCTAAAAATATAGAAAATAAAAAAGATGATAGAAATCAGGGAAGACCACAGCTCTAACACTGACTGCATAGATGTTTAAATATTTTAATTTTTATTATTTATAAGCAGAGTAAGAAAGGTGTGTGTGTGTGTGTGTGTGTGTGTGTGTGTGTGTGTGTGTGTGTGTGTGTGTGTGTGTGTGCCTGAGGGAGAGAGAGAATGAGAGAGAAAGGGAATGGACATACCAGGTCTTCTTGCCACTGCAAATGGAATCCAGATGCATGAGATTCATGTGTCACTTTGCGCATTTGGCTTTGCGTTAGTAGTAGGGAATTGAATCCCAGGCTGGCAGGCTTTTCAAATAAGTGCCTTTAACTGTTGAGCCATCTTCCCAGCTCTACAGAAGTATAAAAACATATAAACTTATATCTGGAGTGATAGAATGCACCTTTATAAGCATCACAAAATTTAAGAAAAAATTAAATAGGCATCTAAAATATCATATATTTCTCTCTAGTCTTTACAAAAGATTTACCTCTTCATTCACTCTTATTGTATTTTCCAAATGTACCAAACAATGTGCACCTCTAATTTTTAATGTTTAATACCATTGCAGACCAAAGCTTGTTTGCCAAATAGTTTTTTTCAATAGATGAATTATTTTTTACAAGTCGATTACTAAAATATAGTAAAGGATAGTAAAGGAGCTTTATGTTAATATTATTTCTAATTAAATATAGATTTTATTACAAAAGTTTTTAATTTACTCAGAATATATAGTATAAAATTCAAAATTCACATTTTGTATTTTACAACTACCAACACAAAGAGGAATTTTTTTTTACCATGGCATTGGGTTCCATCAAAAAATGATACTAAAAAATGTGACTGATTTTTTTATGTATTTATGAATTTTATGGTGTTGGGTATCTAACCCAGAAAGTGTTAAAATTCATTCTAAATCCAAAGTCTGCAAACTCAAAGATTGATTATGTAACACTGAGTCATGAGACATACTTAGGGCTGAGATCAGTTCTGGAGTCCAGAGAACCTGGAGCTGTGTGGTCTGAGGTCAGAGGAGATGGAAGCCTGAGTCCTGGAACAGAGTCAGCTCTGCATGAAGGGTCTATCTCAATATTTCTGGTTTGGGCAATGCCTCTTGCTGGTTATGGCACACCTCCCTTACTCAGACAATGTCTTTGTATGCTCTTGTTTTTTTTTTTTTTTCTGAAAAAGAAAATATCATGAACACACCAGGAAAAAATGTTTAATCATCTCTCTGAACATTGCAAACTATTCACACCTACAAATAAATAACCATCTCACTTCTCCAACTGTATATTTTAACTTTTACCTGAACTCATCACCTTACTAAGAGTATTTCAAATATTCCACTGTTTTTGTCTACTGAGTACATTCTGGCATTTAAAAAGCTTTGGCGGATCCATATGGAACCCTGCAGAGAGTGATGGGCTAAGCAAGAGACCTATAACTACAGCCAATCAGTCAACCCAGGATAATCAAGACAGACAAACACCAACAATTTTCAACACAACCTAAAGCAGAAGTACAGAGACCCTTAAGATCTCAACAATAAAGCAGCCTTAATACTCACCCACCATGACTCAGGAAATTGGGGGAGAACTCCCAGAGCCATGGCCCCCATCAGTAACAAAGGGGTGTTGACTCCTAGGCTATCCATAACCCCCTGCCCCATGGACTGATCCAGTTTGCCCATGGAGGAGGATACACAGCTGATTGGGGACATGGAACAGGGGAATTGGGGAACTGGGGATACCAACTCATTATTTGCTCATTCAATGTATCTAATTTTGGATAATAAAGGGAAAAAAACTGTGGTGGGACAGAGAGTATCCAAGTTCTTTGAAATTGCACATTCTTAAGAGAGGCTGTTGTTTTCATATTCAGTGAACAAGCACAAAGTGGTCCACATTTCCCAGAGCTTCACAAGGGTTGCACATTGATGGGAGTCTCCAAATGTGATTTAGCCACAGAACATTATTTTATCAGATGAAATACTGGAAAGTCAAATACTAAAATACTCTTTTTGGATTCCAAGAAATTGAAATGTTCTATATTTCCACGTAGCCATAATTTCCCCTCTGGCTACCTTCTGGCATAAAGGCTGAACTCACTTCATGATCTAGTGTTGAGGTTGTGCTTGAACTTAGGTCTCTCTGTGGACATCCTGCCCTGGATGTGTCATTGCATCTTAGCACCTAGTTAATGTCAGTTCTCCCTCTTTTTCATATCTTACAATATATACGTTTTATAAACAGCCACTTCTTTGATCTGGAGAAACAGGGAACATGTTTAACTATTCTGTTTCTTCCAAACTGTATTTGCATAGAATTTAGGAACCATTTTTTTGTCTATCATTTTACAGGAACAGAGTAGGGACATTGCATTCATATTTTTTTATAAATGACGAATGTCTTTAAAAGAATGTCTACAAAAGAATGAAAATATAAGCTTTTTAAAATACTATTTTGATCACCTCATACATGTACATAATGCACTTTCATCATTTTCACCCCGTACCCTCTCTTGTCCCCTCCCCTCACACTGAATCTCTTTGTATTAACAACTAGTCTCTCTTCTGCTCCCATGCCTTTTAATGTGACCCACTAAATTTTATTCAGGTTGCCTGTTTGAGCATGGGTGGGTTTATTTAGGACAGCATGAGCATCTTACCATTGGCTACACCCTTGAAGTAAATATTCCACTGTGCCCAGAAACCTATGACTTCCCAAGCTTATCAAGGCCCTCGTCCACTCATGATGTGATGTTCACAGGTCCAGTGTTGTGCAGACCTTGTGTAGGTAACCACAAGTACTGTGAGTTCATGAGTGCAACAGCCATGGCATGAATGGAAGTCAGTGTTCCAGAATGTTCTTTCTCATTGTCTATCACTTCTATTTATTTTTCGGCCTACTATTTTGTCTTCCCTGAGACTTGAAGGGGGTGACATGGAAGATCTATTTAGGATTGAGAACTCAACAGGCACTTCTTCTTAGTGCCAGTTATGAGTCCCTGAATAATACTCCCTACACACACACACACACATGCACACACACCCTGCAAAAACAAGTTTCTATGACCAAAGCTGACAGCAGCATTAACCTATAGGCATAAACAGAAATATTTTGAAGTACAACATAAAAATTTAGCAAAACAACAGTAGCGTCTTCCCACTTAGGCCTATGAATTCTTCAATCATGGGTGTTTTATTAGGCTTAGAGTACCTTCTATGAATCCCCAATTGTAGAGTGAGCCTTAAATTCTTTGAGAAAGAAGTTGTTAAAGCAGTTACTTTCTCATTACTGGGACACAATACATGACTAAAAAAGTCTATGGAAGGAAATTGTTTATTTACAGCCTACAGTTGCATTTTAAGTATTTTATTATTTAGAGAGAGAGAGAGAGAGAGAGAGTGAGAGCAGGGGTGGGTGGGTGTGTGAGGGCTTCTTACCATTGCAAATGAAATCCAGATGCATGTACCACTTTGTACATCATGCTTATGTGGGTACTGGGGAATCCAACCAGGACTGTTAGGCTTTTTGCAAGCATGTGCATTTAATCACTGAGCCATCTCTCCAGGTCCCAGCTTATAACGTAGAGACTTTTCATCAAGGTACAGAAAGCAAGGCTGCAGCAGACAACCAGGCTTCACATCTCCACAGCAGCAGGGAGGAAGTAGAAAGAATGAGCCAAGTTTGGCAAGTGAGGCTAGGCTATAATAACCCAAGGCACACTCTCAACATACCTCCTCCAGTAAGGCTCCATGTTCCAAGGGCTACACCACCTGGAGATTAAGTGTGATGCTTAATCACAAATACATGCCTAATGTTCCTTGACCAGCCTATTTTTATTCTCGCCTTGTCTTGTTCATTTCACAGTTTATCTGTAAATTTCTAATAGCCATTTCCTTTTTATTTATTTATTTATTTATTTATTTATTTATTTATTTATTTTGATAAAGTCTTGCTCTAGACCCAGAATTCACTATGTAGTCTATGGGTGGCCTTGAACTTGAACCAACATGCCTGACACCATCTCCTTTTTAACTGCTCATCCCCATTGCTCCTTCAGCATTCTTCCATACCTCCTTTAGAGAACATTGGGTTTCATCATTGCTATTTATATTTGCATGTTATTTTGCACTGGACCCTGGGCTTCTTGAGCAACACAATGATTGACTCCTTGTTTGACACCTCATGCTAAGAGCAATGCTTGATGCACAGCACAATCCCTTACATGCTCCTTTTTTTTCATGTTGGCAGAGGATCAGAAACAGGGCCAGCAATTTACAAAGTAAGTAGACTAACAAAGTTTTAGTTTGTATCCAGGCATGATGATCCATACTTGCAAACCTAGCACTTTGGAGCTGAGACAAAAGTATTGTAAGTTCCAGGCTAGTCTGCACAACCAGCTGTGCCTTAAAGAACACAGCAAAATAAATCTTCTTTATTTTATGATTACATATTAATTATAACAAATAATGGACTTCAGTGTGACAATTTCATTTATGCATATTATGCACTTTGATCATGTGCACTTCCATGTACTCCTCTCTCGTTTTCTAACTTTCCTCCATCACCATCATCTTAATAAATTACACTTAAGAAATGTATGAATGCATTTTACTAGTTCAATCATAATACTGATGTGCATGTTGTATAAGAAGCATATTGATTATTCTTGGGGAAGATTTCTATGTTGAAAAATCAAGAAATGAGAATTTTATATGACTGTTCTCTCTATGAGACTATTCATTGGAATTATATATATATGAAAATAACAAACTTTTTTGGTTCTTGGCCAACATGATCTGGATTTTCACTGAGCCATTTTTAATATATTAATCTTGATACTAGAATAATTTTATTGTATTAGTCTTTTATTATATTACTTCTGTGACTACAATATTCATTTCATTCAAAAAGATGAGGATTCTCTAACACAGAAATAATTATATTGATAGAGATTCACTCATTCATTAATTTACCTCACTCGTGTTTACTTGAACTGTAGATACTGTGCTAGACATAAAAGACCAAGATCTCTGTTCTTAAAAAAAGAGGTGTTTCTTTCCATCAGTAGTTAATAGGGACTTATTCATCAATTTCTTTTATGTGTGCACATATGTGTCTTCTGGTACACATGCATATGTAGAGCCCGAAGTTAACCACAGATGTCATCTATTTCCTGTGAGAGAGGGTATCACATTGGTTAGGAGCTCACCAATTAGGCTAGACAGCTGGCCAACAAGTCCTAGAGATCTCCTTGTCTCTGCATCCCCAATGCTGGGATTAAAGCTGTATACCCAAGTCATCTAGATTTTGGTGATCAAGCTGATGTCCTCATGCTTGCAAGGAAAATACTTACCAACTGAGCCATATTCCCAACTACCACGGGTATGATAAGATTTTGAATTTCCAAGAGACTATCTTGACCAGTTTTTACTAATTTTTTACTCTATATTTTGCCCCCACTCAGCCATAAAAAACTAGCACGTTAGTACTTTTATCTCATCTTCTCCTTTTATCCAATTTATCCTATGTAAAATCAGAGGCAAAGTTGGAGGACACCACCTACATGTCTTTTTGTAATTGTTATTTTTCCCTTGGGTAGGCATTTTTTTCCTACACAGACAGTTGAGCATCTGTTGCATATTTCAGCAGTCATCACAAGGGCAATGTGTACTTCAGCAAGGAGGCATGTGATTGCATAGCACATGATGAAGAATAGCCATAGATGCTCCTTCAGATGTCTCAGCTTCAGTTGCATGCCTTATAACCCATAACAGAGGCCATGGAACTGCTCTTCCCAGTCTCATTTTCAGTTCTGTTTCACCACTGTTCAGTCACTAAGTGTTGTGTGCCAAGAGATGTGAATGAATATCTTAGTCATCCAACATGGAACACTGACAATAAATCAGAGAAGCAATTCCATTAAAATGAGCTTGGGAACCAAATATATTGGGCTGACTTACTCGAGCATGGGCAAGGGGTTATGAATGTTGATGTAGCATGAAAAGATCCCAATGCTGTGTTAGCTTGTCTCAAAATATCCATGTTGCATAGCATCATCAATGGGTAGCTCTATCTTATGTAACTCCCTACAATCCACAATCATTCTCATGAACCACCCTGCTCCCCCATCTTTGGGCACTGCCATGGGGCCACTGTGCATCGCCCAACACCCAAGGGACATAGGTGACCCCAAAAGACATAAATTACCAAAAAACTCCCATAATAGCATGGGTGATAATATCCTAATATCTGTAAAATTGGAGTGCCCACTTAAGTTAACTTTATACCTCCTCTAATTTCTAGCATCTCCTGAGACCACATGTAGCCAAGGCAGTGTTCTCTATACCTGGAGAGAAAGTGAGTGATTTTAATTTCAGGTGACAATCTTATGATTCTCTTTCTACTCCCTCTATGAGGGAAAGTTGATAAGGCAGTCTTGTCAGGATCTCAGAGTTTAAAATCACAAAAGCTGTGATTTCATGATGGCAATGACCAAAGCCATGTCATCCCCAGAGGATAAAATTCAATAACAGTGGACTAATTAGAGGAGTGGTCTTTCAACAGAGATTTAAAGGAATAGCGATCTCATTAGAGGCCTCAGGTCAGCAGGTTTCCTGTGAATCAGAAGCCTCTATAGTTAAGGAACACATAAAAGCAATCTTAATAGCTGAGTAAATCCAGAAAACATTCCTTGCAGCATTTGTTAAGTTCTTCAAGTACAAGTAGCCTGCAGAAATGACATCCATAAAATATTGTAATAGCACTGCCGTCTCCAAGATGAATCTGCTCTTTGCATTTTAAAGATAGCAAAATATTTCCATCGCTGCAATGCTTTGCAAATATTTTTAAAGATCAAAAAATTG
Organism: Zapus hudsonius; assembly: GCA_004024765.1. NCBI lineage: Eukaryota > Metazoa > Chordata > Mammalia > Rodentia > Dipodidae > Zapus > Zapus hudsonius. The sequence goes on along the minus strand of PVHP010013213.1, from coordinate 23,138 downwards.
GCCAATTGGAACTCTTTAAAATGGAATATTTATACATCACCTTATATAGTACCTACCCCCTAGTAATACATTTTGTGCTTATATCAGGGGTGCATTTACACCCCTTTCACCTCATGAAATGAACAAGCTGAGTAAATGCTGTTGGTAAAGTCCCAATGACAAGAGATTCACAAGTTCCCCGGAGGTTGCTGTGCCTGAGACAGGCCAATGTCCCCTTATACTTTCAGCTCCTATCAGGCTTTGCCACTCATAGAAAATTGACTTGGGCAGAGCTATCATTATTATTACTATTATTTTATTCTTGCCAGCAACTGCCATTTCAAAGTGTGTTCCTTTCTGGATTGAAAAACAAAATAATGAGCCTGTATTTTTATTACCTGGGAGGCCACATTCATTTACATTCACTCACTGTTTAGACTCCCCAGGTCCTATAATTTGCACAGTGTTTCGAGAAACAGGCATATAATCACAGCAGGAGAAAAGTGAGTCCCCAAAGCCTGGATATTGCAGGACGATTAGATTGTGCTTATGTTGGCTCAGGGGTCTTCATACCTTATGAAGTATATCTCTATATATGTGCTAAAACATTTAATAAAGAGAAGTTGGGATTGTGCTGAATCTCTCATACATATGAGCTTATCTGTATAAGGGCCAAGACCTCTAAGTCATTTCTGCTCCATACATCAGCAAGACCCCTGCCCTTTTGTTCTAGTTTCATTTTGTCCTACATTAATAACACCTACTTACATGATGATTCTGATTTGTACAAAACAATCCAATGAATTAATTTATTTCCAGCCTTTGTATAACCCCCTCTATTCTTAATTCCCCAAGCTTCCAGCCCACCCACCTCTGAAAATCTGCAAGGAAATCTCTGGGATAGTTCTTGCCTTCCAGCTGCAGCTCTTGTGTGCTTCTGTTCACTACAGTTCCCTGTGGAGATTCTCCTCAGCTGAGTAAGCCCCAAGCATCCAAGCATTGTTTCTCTTCTGGTTATCTATTGCTGCCTAACAAGCACACTGAAACTTAGTGGCTTAAAACAACAACCATTTTATTTGCCTGTGATTCTAATTTGTGGGTTGGGCTCAGCTGGACTCGCTAGAAATAATTTCTGTGTCTGCATTCAGCTGGCAGGGCAGTTGGGAACTGGCCTCAGCTGGCATGCTGGCATGCTGGGCATGGTTCTCTGCCCTGTGTGTACTCAACTCTCTCTCTCATATCATGTGAAGGATCCCCGTGTTCTTTCCTTAGGACGTGGACAGACATGGCTGGGATTCTAACATGGAAACTCAGAGCTCTCAAAAGCTTCTAGGCATTTATAAGACTGACAGCCCACCTCAGTGGGTTATTGGTTTTCACTGTGGGGATCTTGAATGCACCAGTTGGTCTCTGTATGTATGCTGCAAGGGTGGGGGGGATACCTCAGAATACACCTGTGTGTGCTGGGGGGAATGCCTCAGAATGCATCTGTGTGTGCTAGGTGGGGGGCAATGCCTCAGAATACACCTGTGTGTGCTGGAGGGGAATGCCTCAGAATGCACCTGTGTGTGCTGGGGGCAGTGAATGCCTCAGAATGCACCTGTGTGTGCTGGGGGGGGGAATGCTTCAGAATACATTTGTGTGTGCTGGTGGTGGGTCAATGCCTCAGAATACACCTGTTTGGGCTGGGGGACAATGCCTCAGAATACAGTTGTGTGTGCTGGAGGGGCAATGCCTCAGAATACACTTGTGTGTGCTGGGGGGGGGCAATGCCTAAGAATGCACCTGTCTACCCAGTAGCTCTTATATTTTTCCTGCTCCTCTTCCTCAATATTCCCTGAGCTTTGGAGAGTGTATTATAACTCCCCTTCAGTGTTGACCTCTCAGCAGACTCTGATTTTATGATTTGATGAGTTTTGAGTCTCAGAGGAATGGGGGTGGGGGAGAGGGCACATAAGAATATACCCTAATGGAAATATGACCAATACATAATATGTTCATATAATAAAGTTCTCAATAAAAAGCTAAAAATTCCACAAGTCCTAAATTATTTAATTTGTCCACATATATTAAAATTAACTTCACTAAAGTTTGTTTTCACAAGTGAAGCTTTATGTGTCTAATTTGATGGGGCTTGACAAATGGATTAAATATAAGCACAATTAACATAAACATCTGTATCATCCTTTCCCAAGACCTTCTTTCATGTTCCCCTCTAGCATCCTCCAACAATTTGATTTTGTTTTACCCCGAATAACTTAGTTTGGCCTACTATGGTATTTTTATATTGAATATAGTATATTAACTATATTATGAAATATGCATATTGCTTCACTTCTACAACAAAATGATCTTTTGAGATTCATGTATACTATTCCATGCATTCTAGCTAAGTCTATTCCATGGTCAAGCAGCACTCAATTGGACCAATAGATCACAGGGTGTTTAGTGATTAACCTGTTGTTATACACTTGTAGCTGTTGCTATTTTTCACGTACTGTGAAAGAAGAAACTATAAATATCCAATATCATTACCTTATGTTTTCATTTTTCCTGGGTAAGTACCCAAATGTGGAAGAATTGCTCAATTAGTGGTACATGTTTAACAATTTCCATTCCAACCTACAATTGTGTTATTTTAAATAATTATATTTGATATCAATTTTCTTGTATGGGCTGGGTAGATTGCTCATGTGCAAAAGCAGGTTGTATGGCATGTGCCTTTAATTCCAGTACTGGGGAGGCAAAGACAGAAGGAACCATGGGGCTTGCTGGCCACCTAGCAGGTTCACATGACATGTGGAGTCTTTCTCAATCACTGACCTTATTTATTGAGATAGAATCTCTCATTGAACCCAGCTCACAGATTGGCCTGGTCTAGTCAGCCAGCTTGACCAGAGGATCCCATCTCTGCCTCCCAGTACTGGGATGAGGTGAGCTACCACATCTACCTGGCATTTACATACCTGCTAGGAATCCAAACTCAGGTCCTTAGGCCAGCACAACAAGCACTTTCCTGACTGAGCCATCTCTCTAAAGAGACGAATATGATATGATATTGCAACTCTATGACCTGTCTCCACTATTGGTTTATTGGATTGGCCCAATTTCAATTTGTTGATAGCTAATATATTATTTAAAATATCCTTCTTCATTACATTACTTTAAACAATGAATATGATACACCTTCTTATATAGAATAGGACACTTACAAAAGCATGCATATATGTTCCCCAGCTATTGTATTTTTGCATTATCTCATACATTTTTGTCCTTTGTTTTGTATCTGTTGTAAACTTCACATCATTTCATTATCATTTGTACTTTAAATGATAAACTGCTATTTAAAGAAGTCTTGAGGTAGGTAAAGTCTGGGTGGGCTCATTCATGCTTCCAATCTCAACATTCTTACTGCTGAGACAGAAGGATTACTAAATTCCAGGTCTGTTTGAGATACATTGTGAGTTCCAGAACAGTCTGTGTCAACAAAAAGAAGAAAGGAAGGAAGGAAGGAAGGAACCAAGGAATGAAAGGAGGGAGGAAAGTAGGAAAAAAAGAGAGGGAGGGAAGAGAGAAAGATAGAAAGATAAAGAAGAAAAAAGGGGGAAAATGTGGACTTGTGTATTTACCCATATTCCTGGGCTTCTGTCTTTTACATAGGTTCTCATGTGGCGTCATTTTCCTTCTGTGTGAAGAAGCTTTTTAAACATCCTGTGCCCTACCATCTGCTGGTGGTGTTTTCTTCTCTCAACTCTTGCTGTCAGAAGTTTCATTTCATTATTTAAGAACATTTTTACTCTGCAGACTTTGTCTTCACAGATTTTTTTCTTTAAATACTTCTAGAACACTGTTCCTTCATTTCTTCTTTGCTTTGTTTCTGAAAAGATGTCTATGTTCCTGACTTACTCTGTTCCCTTTTACAAAAATGTGATTTTCTCTCTCTTCTTATAAAAAAGTGATCTTTATGACTGATTTAAGAAGCTCAATAATGAAATGCTTTGGCATAGCATTTTTTGACCTTTCTTGCCTTGAGATTTGTCTAATTTCTGGAATTAGTGATGCATAGTATCAAAAATTAGAATTTTTTCCCTGCTCTTTTCCCTGAAATTTCCCTTTTTCTCCTACCTTATTACTAGACTCCAGGTGAGCATGTTTGGGTTGTGCAGTGTCCCTGGTCAGTGCTGCGGAGTTCAGGGTTCCTGTGCCCTCCCTCACATGCCTCTAGTCACCTCTCCCCTCTCTGCTTTCAAGCTGACTGGCCAGTGCCAACTCACAGTTCAATCTCTTGCTCATCCTGTCTAATGAATTTTTCAATGCAAATATTGTACTCTTAAGTCACACTTTTAAAGAAATCAATCATACATTTATTTTCTTCTTATTTTTTTAATTTTAGCATATTTATAATAATATGTTCAAACTGCTTCTCGGTTGATTATGTTTCTATTGGTTGATTTTTCTTCTGGTAATGGCTCACATTTTGCTGTGCCTCCACTTATCTATGTTTTTTATTGAAGGTCTAATATTATGAATCTTATGTTTTGGAGTGTTTGTATTTTATTCTGTCCCTTTAAAGAGTTTTCTGTCTTCCTTCTTTTCTTCTTTCCTTCCTTCCATTGTCCTCACTTTTCTCACTGAGCCATACCCCTAATTCTGCAATGTGTTTTGACACACAGGTAACACACTTGGGAATAAACTCCTTCCTTCTCAGGCCTGTGTTTTAGTTTTAGTAGTGTGCATGCTTAGCCATAGGGCAGTTCAGTCCTGCTACATATAGACACCTCCTGGGATAGCTACCAAAAGCCTGAACATGTCAAGGATGTCTTTCACTTTGGCCATTAGGAACTTGAATGTGTCACTACCCTGTGGGAACTTCTAAACTCTCTTCCACTTTACTGGCAAATTATTAATCTTTGGTCTAGTGAAATATCACCTGTGATTGTGAACATTGGTATGAAGCCAAAGACTTAAAAGGAACCCTGCAGATTTCCTGGGTGGTGGCTCTTTGAGCCGTTCCTTTCTCTGGTTTTCAGATTTCACAAGTTCTTGCTTCATCAGCCTTTCCAACAGTTCCTGTCTTCTCTCCTTATCCAAACCTCCAGGCTCTGAGAGGATCCCTTCTTTCTCTGGTGTAGTCAGGTAATTGGCTTCAGGGAGACACTGGCAGGATGATGTAGAGGAGGTCCTTGATAGGAATCATGCTATTGTACTACCTGCTGTCTAGTGTCTGAAAATGTTTTTCTTCTTACTTTGACTAATTATTTTTGTAGTCTGTCAGTTTGGTTCTTTTATCATTGTATTTTGCATATACTTTTAAGATATTTTCTTAAGTGTTTCGATAGGGATTACAATTAAATCTTAAATTAATAACAATTTAGTTTGATGTCAGACACATTCAGCTTCAATGTCTTCTCCTATGTAGCCCCGTCCACTCTCTCAGGTTATATTGTTTGCATAATAACTTTTATATTTATGTGTAGCACATGACTTAACATAGGTACATGTTGTCTTACGGACTTTTTAATTTGCACAGGAAACATAAGAGGTAATAGAAACTAGAAAATATGCAATCATTCTGCTGTTACATTTACCCATCTAGTTCCTAGAGTTTATTATTCTTTCTATGACTCTGTATTCCTACCTCGTGTCCTTTACTTTCAGTCCATCAGCATTTATTGCAGCTTAGTAACAAACATTCCCGGTTTATTTCAATCTGGAATGTCTTAGTTTCTCCATCTTGAAAAACAGTTTCCAACTATAGAATTATTTATGGAACTTTTTTCTTTTATTTTCAATGCTTAAAAGGTCATTCTCCTCCCTTGTATTGCTTGGTTTCTTGCGAGAAATCTGTCAAGCTTTATGAGACTTGGTTGTTTATTTTCTACACAGTGTCTTTAAGGAATGCTTGCTGTATGTCAACTCTGAGAGAATTCCGGATCTGGCAAAGGCAAGCAAATTGAGTCACTTCTTCAGATAGCACCCAACAGATTAGAACAGACAAACACAATGTTCTGCACATATGGTCTCTTCTCCCTCCAGAATCAGTTTGGAGAACTGGGGACAGCAACTGCTCTCTTCAACATCAAGCTGCAGAGACCAGGCTGGAGATGCCGATTTCAGGAGGCCATAGAAACAGAGCAGGTAATATTGTTGCACACTTTCCTTCCTCTTTAAACGATCTTTTTCTTCCTTCTGTGTTGATTTGATTACAGCAAATTTCTATTTTTCCTACAGTTCTAAGTTGACTCTAATAATCATGCTTCTGATTTCCATGTTTATACTGAGAGGAAGAGGTGATGGAACTTCTCATACCACATTTTCTGGCATCACTTGTATTCTTGCTTATTTATTTCCTCAGATGTCTCTAGAGGGCACAAAGATGGAACCTGAGATGAAATTGAGAAAGAAATTCCTACATTTCTCTCCTGCTCATGGAATGCATTTTGCAATGGGAGTAAAGACAGGCTTTTTTAAACTCAATAGTAAATGTTAGGTAAAGTTAAACTGAAATCATTGGTAAAAATTTTCCAAATAGTACTGAATGCCTCTTGTTGCTTTCTGATATCTCAATTATTATGGGAAAGGTACACTGCACTTATTTTCCTATACTATATCAATGTGCACAATTAACTTACTTGTTTTGATGCTTAAATAATGTATTTAGCCATTCAACATATGATCTCTTCATATATTATATAATTATGTATTATGTATCATACTAGAAAATCATTATGTAAACTGCCCATTATATTGCATTACAAAATAATTTATATATTAACATTAATATAATTAACATAACTATATGCTGTCATTTAAATATATGTTAGTTTATTCATTGTGGTATATATATGTATATAATTATAAAAATAATAAAATAATTACCTGCTGACATGTAATTGACATTTTCATGATGAAAAAATTTTCAACGTATAAATCAATATACAGAATACACATACATTTTGCAATGTACAAATGTACATTATCTGGTATATTAGTTGAAAATTTAAGTAGAAGAAGTTAAGGAAATTTGGATAAGTGATGCAAAGAGGAGGAGTTATAATGACACTGAAGGTCTTTTAAGAGGGTCCCCAGGGGCGAGAGTGAACACAGTGAAAGAAGTAAGCCAAGAACAAACCACAAAGGAGGCTTATTCAGAACAAATGCTGTAAGACGGAAAAACACTGGGCTCCTGTGGGGCAGAATGAAGGGTGTGTGCAGATAGCAAAAGAACACTAGATGACATCAGAGAGCATCTTAGAAGCCAGATCCTAAAGGGAATTTTGATAATTTTCAGAACTTTAGCTTTTACTCTGATTGACATTTTACTCAATAACCATTTGAATATTTTAAATCATGATTTAAATTGATTTTTTAAAAGAATTTTTCTGTCTACTTGTTTGAGAATAAACTCCATGGCAAAAAGAACATAAATAACAAGGTTTGCTTATTTCCTTCAAGGCAAATAATCCTGTTTCTTTGCTCTTTTATGCAGAACCATACACCATGGTGGGTTATGTTCACATTTTCTAATTTCCTTAAATTCTGATCAATGAGATCTGTTGGTCGAGGTCTTAGAGCAGTGGATGTCACTGTCATTTCATGATCTTTTGGCTTCCAGTGTAGCATGAGTATGACGCATTGTCACTGGCCATGGCTCAGTAATCAGGTTCCAGTGAGGTAATGACTTCCAGTAGTGTTTAAAATTCTTTCAGTTATATCCCATTTAATTTAAAAATATTCTTTATCATTACAGTTACATTTCATTGAGGCCAACTAAAAGCACAAATGAAGGCATACTTCAGAAGGTTGTGGAATCAAAATCTGAAAGCCATTGGAACCAGGCACCATATCCTTTAGAAGGTAGACAGTGCCGCCCAGTTTAGGTCACGGCCATCATGATATCACCCATTAGGTCCAACTGGATAGTCACACTGTCAAAAGGTGGCCAAATGGGGACCACTTATGAAAGCAGAGAGGGTGTTTCTGGAAAGAGGAATAGCTTAAGAATTCTGCTATTTCCCTTTTAGTGTATAGTCTAGAGTAAACTTATTTTCCATAGAACATATTTTCTTTCTATTTTGAGTTAAAAGCTCAAAAGATCAACTCATGAATACAGCTGTTCCCATGTGGTCCAAGCCATACATGGCTTACTGAACACAGCCTAGTCCAAATAACACAATAAACATGAATATGTGAGCATGTTTATGTGAACACTCCTGTGTGTGGATATTCACGTGCATGTGTGCATACATGTACAGAGGCCATACAGCAACCTTGGATGTGATTCTTTGGATGTTTTCCATCTTTATTTTATGAGGCAGTGTTCCTCCCTGGCCTAGAACTCATGGAGGCTAGCTCTGAAAATCCACCTGTCTCCACCTCCCCAGTGTAGGGTACAAGTACATGCACCAAGCTCGCCCCCAACTGCCATGGATTCTACCAATGGAGCTCACATCCTCATACTTGCTGGTGAAGCAAGCATTTTACAAGTGAGCTATCCCCAGCCTTGGAAAGACTTTTATAATATATCACTATTCCTGATGAGCCTCTCTGTGTTTTTGCTGAGGAGAGGTATGCAGTCTTTGACTGCAGAGTCTTTTGAATGACTGCTTTTACATGACAGACTAGATAGTAGATACAATACTGAAGTAGGATGTCCAATTGTAAAAATCCCTTCTTTATGCTATGAAGAAAAGTGACTTTCAATTTATGAAAATCACCTTCATCTGAAAGTCTCCTCTGGTTTGTACAGAAGTATTCAGATTGTTCTACCTCAATGTCCAGTGAAACTTCAGACCATCGTATTAAGAAAAGAAGACCAGGCTCATAAAATGTTTCCCAATATTTCCCTCATCTATGGAAATGACAGTGGGGAATCACAGTGATGTCCTGGGGGCAAAGATGGAGAGGAGACATGATAAAATAACAGAGGGATGGAAATACAAGCCAGGCATGGTGGTGCATGCCGTTAATCCCAGCATCTGGGAGGCAGAGGTAGGAGGAATATCGGGAGTTCAAGGCCACCCTGAGACTACACAGTGAATTCCAGGTCAGCCTGGGCTAGAGTGAGATCCTACCTTGAAAAACTAACAAAAGAACAAAAAAGATATACAAATTCTATGCATGTATGGAAATTTCATAATAAAACCAATCACATTGCATAATTAGCACAAGCTAATAAAATGGGAAAATGGCATGATCAAATGATCAGATTTGTGTTCAGGAATGAGGGCATGTGTGGCATGGAATGGCACATTCTTGACTAATCAGCCAAGTGCCCTGGACGTATCAGGGTTGTCGCCATTGTTAAATATGGAGCCCTTCCCCACTGTTACTCTGACAAAAGCAAATAAAGGTAACAATAAAGTGAAATTTTTAAAAATGTAATAAACCACACTAAAAGGTACCACAGTAAACATGGAAAGTACTCAAAAAGTAGAAATTTACTAAAGAACAAATAATGCAAAAAAACCCTAAATATTTAAATCAATTTTTGTCAATGTTTTAAGAATCTCATTTTAAATACACATTATATTTTTTATTTGCACTTAAAACTATTCTTTATTAATTTAGGCCCATAAGGAATCTATTGGTTCAGTATAATGCACATTTCACATGAGAAATATTTATTTATCCTATTATCACTCATGTCACTGATTAATCCCTCACTTTGTTGCCTAAATAAATTGATAAAAATGAAAAAAATTAAACACAAGAAGTAAGTGAGAAAAAGTGTCAGTAATATCAGTAACTGTGTGAGAAGTCCTTCCCTTCCATACACAAGGCTGACACTCAGAAGGCTAAGGGAAGGTTGAGTTGATTCTGGCTTACGTAAAGCCCAACGTATTGCAGTCAAAACTGAAGACATAGGGAAATATGTTTGCCTGAAAATGAAAAATCCTTTTTTTATAACAGCAAATATTTCCCTTCGGAAGAGAGTCAATCCATGTCCCGACTCTCTGCAATACTGCCGGTTGTATAGAAAAGAGAGAGCCCCTCATCCTCAGTTCTGCCATCAGCTGAGGAGCACCTCTCAGCAGGGAATGGGAGTCAAACACATTTGTGATCCAGGGAAGTCATGGAATCTGGGTTGTTTCCCAAGGGAACCAGTAACAAGTTGCTACGCTCCCAAATATAGTTTACAATGTCATTTCACAAATTTATTTTATTTTTATTGTTGATATCTTTATTATCCATTATTAGATACAATGTATGAGCAAATCTTATGGTGAACCCCCATTTCCTTCCTCCCTGTCCCCAACCCACTGGGGGCTCTCCTCAGTGGGTGTACTGGATCAGTCCATGGTGTAGGGGCTTATGAATAGCACAGGAGGTACCTAGGTCCCCCCTCTTTGTGTGTTGTTGCTGAGGGAGGCAATGTCTCTGGATATTCTCCCCCAACATGGTTCTTAAAATCTTCCTGTCCCCTCAGTTTTAAAATTGAAGAAAGGAAGCCACGCAAAGTGGCTTTGATTGCATTCCAGTCAGCAGGAGCGGCTTAGCTGGGATGCCATCTCCAGTATCCCACTCCCATTATGGGGAACCTGACATAGTCTCTTTAAATGTTGACCATCAATGATTTCATCTGGAATGCAACCCATGTGTCTGCACTGAGTTGGAAAGAAGGTGAAGGAAAAGTACACCCACTATTATTACGAACATCTAATGGGAAACAGGATATGTGTTCAACTTGCCGCTGATAAGAGTGTTCAGGATTTGAGAATGTAAATCATAGTCATTTAGACATTGAGATTGGCTGAGTCCTAAGAACAGAAAAAGCTGTTTTACTAATTTTATCCATTCAGTGGTTAACCTTGAATATATGTAGCATAAAATGTCTAAATCCTTAGAAATTTTTCTTAAAATGTCACAGATATGGAATAAATGCATTAAGTAGTCAAATACAGACATAATTTAATTTGGAGGTACAAAGTACCTTATTTAATAAAGCACATTGTCTTAATACCTGCAACTCAATTTGTTTTAAGTAGTAAGTTTGTTAGTTTTAAATAATTTTGCTTAGGCATATTTTAAGAATCCTTATAATTCTCCCATTTACCCTGAAGCAAAAGAAGCAATGAAGTTACAAAGTGAGTTCACTATTCACTATTACCTTCATACATTCTAGAAGCCACTGAGGACCAGGAAGAATTTGCCCTCAATAAAACGTCCTGAACTGTATGTAGTACATCATTACTTTGTGTGTTTCCTGTGTGTATGTGTCAGTATGCGTGAGTAAGATGTCAGACAGAGAGAAAGAGAAAATGAAGAAAAAAGAGGAGGCATATGTGTCTCATTTGTGCTTCAAAGTTTAGCCCCTATGAACTAGGGAAGGATATATTTGAAAGAAAAAGTTGTAGTCTAAAGATATAAAATATCAAAATTCTGGTTTCTTCTTCTAGCTTTTGATAATAAAAACATATATCTAAACTTCTAAAATTCAATGTAGTTATTATACAGTTTGCATTTAATTATATTCACTTTGTAAGTCTTGTAGAAGGATGAAATTCCATACTGTATTAAGTGTCTATGAAAGGTCATTATGTGTAAGGCACTCAGGTCCTTTGGAGAAGGGTGTAAGAGCCATGCCAAGAGGAAAGAGTGAGCACATCAGAGCATGTGGGGAGCAGGCCCATCTTTGCTGGCTACTTAGATCCATCTAATTCTTGGATTGTCGGTTTGGTCTCTTTTAAAATTAATGGGCATGTCTGGCAAGTGACCTGTAGATAAATGAGTCCTATGCCGGAGACATTGATTCCTTAGTATTAGCAAAACACCTCATGTCTCTGTAAGCCTAAAAGAGAGGCCATGTCTCAAATATGAAAGAGGCATTTCAATAGGAGGAGAAAATGTACCTTTCATTTGCCTTTATTGAATTTTAGTTTTGATCTACCATCATTCTGAATTCTTTAAAATGAACCACACAATGGAGTCTATTTTTGGTACATTTGTTTGTACTTATGTGTCCTTGTGTAGCAAGGATGTCTAGATAGTGGAGTGTGAAAACAAAGATTTCTAAAGAAATTATGATACAAGAGGAGCTTGGTAGCAAACATCTTTAATCCCAGCACTTGGGAGGCAGAGGTAGTAGGATCACTATAAGTTCATGGCCACCCTGAGACGATATGGTGAATTCCAGGTCAGAATGGACTAGAGGGAGACCTTAATTCGAAAAACCAAAATGATAATGATAATAATAAAATACAAGTGTGTGTATATATACAGCCTATGTTTTTCTCATAGAGCAAGAAAAGTTGAACGCAGGACCAGAAAAATGCATGCCAATTTGAGAGAGTGTTATAGTCTCACAAACCTAATATGTGAATCACAGTTGGAAGTCATGTGACTCCTTTCACAAGCTTAATAAATTATTGACCTTAAAAAGATAGGATATATATATTCTTCATTTATGAGCAATGCATAATTGTGTCTAAATTTATATTACAGAAGGGAAAGATATATCCAGTCTTCCACCAGATTGGAATCCATAAGGGATGGATTTTTGTTTATTTTCTTTTCCCAAATACACAGAATACTTCCCAATACCTAGAGCAGTGTTTGCTCAGTGAGTTTAAATATATGCTTAAAAGTTGCTTAAGATAAAAGGTTAACATTATTGCAATTATTACACTAGCTAAAATAATATTCACTTTACACCTAAAATTATTTTTTAAAATCTCTAGATAAAATTGGTCAGTTGAATCATTCAATCAGTTATGCAATAATACAATTTTATTGCATATAGGCCAGGTTCTCTGGAAGGCAATAATACAGACAAAAAAGTGCATAAGAAACATAGTGTTTCTCCACAAAGGAGTTTTAATAGCTTACAACACACTTCCATATTTTCAATAGAAAATCTGGCATAAAATATCTTGTAAATTATTGTAATGAATCATTGGTGGATCAGAAAGCAAACAGCACTATAGTTTCCCACTTTCCAATGTTACCATGGCAATAGGGGGTGTCCAAGGAGGAGGTGGCCTTCTTCTTAAAGAGAATGTTTGTCATAGATATAGGTGTCTTGTTGGGATCACCTGTATTGAAATATCACTCCACTTCCCACCCCGAGGCTTAACAAACCCCATTCATTCTTGCAGGCATGATTGTGAGAAGCCTCCCCGACACACACACACACACACACACACACACACACACACACACACACACACATTGACTTTTCTAGGATATAAAAGCTGTTATCCCTACATCTAACTTTTCAAATAGCAACCAGAAATGTTTTTCTGAACATGAGACTCACCCTGGACCCTCATGGGTGAGGCTATCATGGGTGAGTTCCATGGCAAAACCAATGGGTCAGAATCTCTGAGTGGAATCTGAATCTATATTGCAAAGAAGAATCTGAGAATACTCTCATGATCACAAGATGTACAAAGCATAACAGTGTACCAGTGTTTGGTTAGTATGATTTTGGACATAAGTGAGCCAAAATGTAGTGAGAGCTGGGATGTGGGGTGATGCTCTCTGAAGACCAAGGGTTTTTCTCCTGAATTCTCAGTAAATTCACTCCTAATATTTCAATATTTAAAATTGTTTAACTAATCAATATCAGTTAAATTGGGTGGGGTTGGGAATAGAGAATCAGATTAATTTAATTGGCAAGAAATGTCTGGCTGTAACAAAAATCATCCATAAGATATTTTGGAGATAAATAAGTGGATTTGTATACATCATCTGATCTCTTTCACCAAACAATATTCAACTGAAGAATCTTTTTGCAGTTTTTTACTTTATCTATAACACAATCAGTGAGGTTCTTAATATTTGGTGGATGGATGTGGTTGGAATCACATAGGCTAGGGAGGGCCAAGTTGCTGGAATCAAGTGGTTTCATTCCCTAATCAGCATCCTTGCTTTATGTAAACATAGATTTGAGTTTAAGCAGACTTCTAACACATGTCACAGGGGAAGTAGGAAAATGAGAATTGTTTTTAGGATATACCTGCTTGTTTAGCAATTTTCCCACTGAATCTGACAATGCAAATGGTAAAAGTACTCCTCTGTCTAAAATATTCAGAAATGAAAAGCATTGAGTTATCAGGGTGCTTTTTCATACTTTCTGTACTTTTTCTGAATCCTTCCCCATTGTGCCATAGTAATGGACTTAATAATCACATATCTGTGAATCCAAACACTTCTTAAAAGGTAATCATAATAACTTGGCTAGATCTAATGCTGTAGAGAAATATTTTATGGCCCTAGGATACATTTTCATCCAAGTTATTAAAGTCCAATTACATCATGTTTTCTTCCAAGGAATGCCAAGTACTTAAGGGACAATATTGCAGTCACTCTCACTTGTCTCTTGGAAATAATTACATAGATGCAGCCTTGATGTTGCAGATAGAGCTCCCTGCCCCCTTCTCTCTTTCTCTCTCTCTCTCCCCAAAGTAATGGGGAAAATGCACTTACTTGCCTAAGATCACACATAGTATTGGTGGAAAAACTGGAATAAAAATGTAAATTTTCCCTATTCCATGAGAACATATAGCATTCTTCATGAAAATATCACACCTAGGTTTTGTGTGTTTTTGAGGAAGAAAAATATACCACATGAAGTAGGCAATTAAAGGACACAAACGTAAATGTTTTCTCATCAATGTTCTTGAGTTTTACCATGAGTCATTTTGCAAGTATCTGCCTTGAACAAAGCAGCCTGCTGGAACTATTAATCCAAGCAATATCTTTATATTTGTTGGTACTATTAGTTTCATTTTAATAGTATTATTCTACACCTTTAGTATGTTAAAAGTAATTGTGCATTCATAAAACCAAGTAAGGTTGTCTTTACTTTGGTTTGATGTAACTTGAAGCTCAGATGCTCTTATGTGGAAGGTGTCTACCAAGAGATTGCCCTCATAATGCTAGTATCGTGTGGCTGTCCCATGCCCAGTAGCTCTGTGCTGTCGTGTGCTCCCCTAGAGAAGTTGAGCTGAGAATTCGGCCCAGCTCTATTCTATTGAACTTAAAAAATAGTCATTTTAAATCTTACAGAGTGGACTTTCCAATAAGGACAATATTCCAATTTCAGGTTCTCTAAGTGTGCAGCTTCCATCAATTCTTCAAGGAAGGCAGCATTCCCCAAACAAGGGGTGTGCCCTTGTTATGAACTACACCAAGACAAAGCACTTCCTCATCACGGAAAGGGCATCCATGTGGGTCCTTATCTTGCCTCCCTGTTTCTCTGATCAGAAGAAATCCTCAGAAATCTTGTGTAAAACTCTTCCGAAACACCCAGGTAGAAGGCCTTTGATTTGAGAAATGAGGAAGAGAGGGCCTATGCCACAACTAAACAGCAGGTGACAATCCTGCCATTGACAATGCAAGTTCTGGAGCAATGGCAGCTTCTAGTGGGACGACAGTGTGACACACCCTTGTCTTATGTTGTGCTTGGGTGACCCGGAGAATTTATGTTCTTGTTATTACAAAATAACGTTACCACTTTTACTGTAGTCTTATTTCCTTCAGATTTTAAATATACAAATTGTAGTAGTCATTCATGTATTGCTGTTCATCCAGGTTAAGAGAAAGAGTTGCCATATTTTGCAAAACAAATTGAGATGTCTTCCAAGTTGCATGTAATCTTTCACAAGATACCATGGCATTAGAATCAGAAATGTAAGAGACCTTGGCATTAAAATGGTCATAGAAAAAAAATTCTTCTAAAATAGTTTGTTTCTGCGCTGCCAACATTGTAAAAAGGTTTAAGACACCTGTAAGGAGAAGCGATTTTTCCTGACTCTGTTGCATATACAGTAAGATCCCCCCACCCTCTTCATGTATGAGAAGATGTAAGCTCTGTCACTCTCAAGACCCAGGCTTTGCAAATGGAAAATGCACAGAGAAGCTACCCCAAGACCTCGGGATGGCCAAATTCCTCCAGTTCTTCCTTCACCAGGCTTTCAGATAACAGAGCATGCGTATTTGGATGTGAAAGGGTTTTTATGATTATTTAATAAAATGAGGATGAAGTAAGCAAATAACTGTTGAGAAGTAACATTTAATTTCCAAGAGTGCCCTGAGAGACTTAGCATGGAGTGAAGCCATTTCAATTACTTGGAAATTCATTGTCAGAAGCATTAAACTAATTCAGGCTCTAGCAATGTACCCAACAGTATTATGAAGTAAGTGGAAGAACTCCTGCTTAGAAAATAAGTGTTATAGCAGTAGCATCGAGGGCAGGGCTGAAGATTAGACATTCCAAACCAAAGTTAAAATATTCAGCCAGTTATTCCCTAGCTCAGAATCTCATAGCATCAAAGCTCAGGGCTGGGAAGAGATTGGAGATGCCCTCCAGGGCAGTCCATTCCCTCCAGTAGGAAAATACTTCAGCCTTACTGAACCAGTGGATTCCGATAGGCTTTTAATTTCAGGTTTCACTTTTTATTTAGTTTTCTAGTTTTCCATCTGGTCTGTTACATTGCTCCAAATTCATTTTTTTCCATTGACCACATTGGAAATATTTAGTAAGAATAAAACTGCTTCTTCTCTATTTAAATGACAAAATTTAATGTTAGAAATGACGGTGAAACACTGCAAGAGATTGACCATTTCCTTTTCTAGGAAGACAGGGGGAAATGACATTGTGTGGGTGACTATATTCTAATCCAAGATAGTGATTAGGGATACACAACTTCTTACTTCTTCTTGGCCTAAGTGAATTTTTCTACTGGCAGGAGGCGGGGGGCTTTCTGGGACCTGTGAAGTACTGGATACATCATGGACCAATCATAGCCTTCCTCTTCACTTTAGCTGACCAATCATGGACACTGGACCAGCCGGCCTCCCTCATTCAATACTTTTTTAAAAATATATTTTATTTATTCATTTTCATGGAGAGAGAGAGGGAGAGGGAGAGAGAGAGAGGGAGAGAGAGAGAGAGAGAGAGGGAGAGGGAGAGAGAGAGAGAGAGAGAGAGAGAGAGAGAGAGAGAGAGAGAGAGAGAGAGAGAGAGAGAGAGAGAGAGAGAGAGAGGGAGAGGGAGAGAGAGAGAGAGAGAGAGAGAGAGAGAGAGCGCACCAGGGCCACCACCTTGTGGGTCTGGCTTATGTGGAACCTGGGGAATTGAACCTGGGGCCTTAGGCACTGGAAGCAAGTGCCTTAACCGCTGAGCCATCTCTCCAGCCCAAAAGCCCAGTTTCTATTGGGAAAGCAGATCTTCTAGCTCTGGGTTTCCCTGTTCCAAAATGAGTCTTTTCAGTTTTATTTTTCTCTTACTTTGAAATTAACACTTTTTTTTTCTTTTAACATTTTCTTTCCATTTTATTCTTTGAGGAGAAGAGAAAGTGAATCCAACACCCCTGTTTGGTATCAGCTGGATACAAGCTCAGTCATTTCCCACCATTGTCTCTTTTGTGTCTCAATTCCCCATCATTAACTTTTGCATCATAAATCTCTTTTACCAGTGGACTATAAAGAAGACTCTTCAAGTTAAACTATCCTATATTATTATCAGATTTCAAACTTTTAGGCCACTGCATCATATATTCAGTCATTGAGATTTAATACATTTTTCTAAAACATTTTCATGTGTGTAATCTTTCTAGTACCCCTGTAACATAGGAAAGTATGCAATAAATAGTTGGTTAGAAAATGGGATGGGAAGAAATGAGTTTTTGTTACTATATCTTCCTGGATTCGTGTGTGTGTGTGTGTGTTTCTATGAGGCAGAGACTTGCTATGCAGGCTTGGGTCCACTTGAACAACTCACCATGTGGTCAAGGTGGGCTTTGAACATAAAATCGTCCTATCTAAGCCTCCCGAGTTTTAGGATTACAGGAATGCACCACCATATCTAGACCTTCTTAGTTCATTAAGATTTATTAGAATGAATATGATAATTCTTGTAAAATGTGTGTTTGTGTTTATATATCTGTATATCTATGTATACAAATACATACACAAAAACATGCACACATATGAACACATACTTACATATGGATTTTGGTACAGAGAGGAATGAGGGAGCCTGAAATAAATATGAAGGGTCACCTTGATTTAATATAATATTCCTGAGTGTGTTCTCCTTCTCAGCATTTATATTTCCAAATAGAGCAATCTCTATTAAAAATTAGAGATAGTAGCCTCTAGTGGGTCTTTTGTAAACCTTAACAGAAGAAATTAAATTGACTATTGTTTTTTTAAAAAGAGTTTCCTGGGGAGATAGCTGGATGGAAAGGAAATGGAATATGTACTAGTTCCTTCTCTTTTTGAAAACTTTGATGACTCTTTTATAGATTCTCTGCAAAGTAATTAAAGTCCAATTAATTGGAAAAATATACACAATGGGTATTCTGAACATTATATCTCTGGCAGAAGCAACTTTTATTACCTTAAACAAGTGGCTGAGCCAATGAGACAAGTTGAAATGTTGAGTTCCAGAGCAAATATTTCAGAAAACACCCTGGTGCACTTTGTTAGACCAACAAACTTCTCTCCAGTGGAGAGACATCCCACCTCCTTTGGGAATCCATTGTAACATAGTCTGGACAACATGCCAATCTGTTTGTATGTACTGACTTTACCACATAACTGTGCTAACCACAGACAGGAATCTAACAAGAATACTTTTTTAACAGAAAGCATTACCAAGTAATTCATCTTTTCTCTGAATCTAGCTTTTTACTTCTTAACAGATATTCAACTGTTGCTTATATCATGTCTGTATTAAACTCATTTTATGATCTACTTTGCAAATAGTGCAAGCGGCCATTATAATTTCATATTATCAATGGATTAACATTGGCCAAGTTTTTCATTGATACCCCAGGCTAATATAATATTATATGGGGTGAGCATCTTCTCCATTATAGCAATTAGGGTCTCAGGCTCTTGTCGTGTCATGGATGTCCTTCAGTATCTACCTCATGAGAAGGTGTGTTTTGTGGAATTTGTTCACTTAAAAGCAAATGTAAAAATATTTCTTTCTACTATCTACTGGCAAAAATGTTCACATCTTTGGGAAAATCTGTTCTTGAATGCTTTGTCTTGGTCATCATGGGGCAATTTTCTTCAAAGCAGGTTTCCTGGGGTCATAGGACACAGTTATGCTGATCACTGGTGCCAAATGGGCACTTCTGGTTATGGGGCCATTGTAGGCCAGTTCCTCGGGGCTAGAGTGAGGCCATGGTAGGTGAGCTCCTCAGGGTTAGAGTGAAAGGTGCTGCTTCTGAATCTCCTGAAGATAAACTGAGGACTTGCCTTGGAGATGGAATTTTGGGAGCTGGAGCACAGGGATGACAGAGACGGGGCTTCCAAAGGAGACTGGTATTTTTTGTTTTATGGAAACTTTTGTTCCCTGACTCCTGCTGGCTCATAGGCATCTCTCCTGCATACCACAGCCCAGCGCCATGCCCGGAGCACACTTCAGGTTTGTGACGACAAGTGAAACATTAGTCTCACTGAGGATTTTAAGGTCAATTATACTTTTGTTACTAATTAGCATATATTTGTAAACTATAAGATATAGATTTAATTAATAAATATTGCCCCCAGATAGTATTCATAATACAAAGGAAAATGGTCACATCATCTCTTACAGAAAGATGTTAAATGTATGTTTTCCACCTTATAGAAGAATTGGGTCTGGTGGGCATCTGATCAGACTCTGCCCACTCCAGTTTTGGCCCTGTGTACATGGTTGATCTCCTCTTCTCCATTTGACAGGCATTAGAATCGGTGGAGAAACAAATCTTTGAGAATGACTTTGAGGAATTTTTCAGAGTTGGTGAATTGTGGTGAGAGGACCCACCCTAATTGTGGGTGGCACCGTTCCTTATGCTGGTGGTGGTCCATAATGAATAAAAAGTAGTAATCAGGCTGAATGAATGCCAGAATTCACTGGTCTATGGGTTCTCACTGAGGACTGAATGTCACCATCTGCCTCAAGTTCCTGCCATCATGCCTTCCCTGCCATGGTGGACTGTAAACTGAAAGAAACCCTTCCTTTTGTAAATTGATTCCTGTCAAGTATTTGGTCACAACAACAGAAAGTAACTAAAACAACCAATTTGTCCTTTCTTTTTTTTTATATAATTGTATTAAGGTTCTCCATAGAGAGAGAAACCATAAGATGGATGGATGCGTGGATGATAGAGAGATGATTGATAGTTAATAGATAGATGTCAAATAGATGATAGATTGGTTGATAGATGATGTATAGGTGATAGAGAATTACATAGAAGCATAAATAAGTATGATTTACTAGTAACATTGGATCATACAATTATGGAGAATAAACACTCTCACACTGGACCACATGGAGGATGGAGAACAAAAGAAACCCTGGGGTAGAATTTCCAGTTCCGGACAACTCAGGAGAGTAATTGGATGTACAAGAGAAGGACTGATATGTGTCAAAGAATCCAAGGCTTGTGACCTTGCACTTCTGTGATCCAAGACAAGGGAGTGTGTCTTAGGTCCACAGAGAGCAAGGTCACCTTCCCTCAGTCTGTGTGTTCATCTGGGCTCTTGGTGGACTGACTGTGCTTCCCCTGTAATGACAGTAGATGTGCCTGATTCAGTCCACTGAGAGTGAGATTTCAGAAACACCTTCACTGACAAGGCCAGGAGTACTATTGATCATGTTTCTTCTTGTCATTTAATCTGGGTTGACATCTAAAGTTAACTGCCATACTCACACCTTACCTCCTTCTTCAACCAAGAAGGAAAGAGTTCAAATGTTTTTCTTCATGAATTCCATTTTTCTCTTGAGGCAGTTTAGGGTGACTGGGTCCCTGAAAGAAAAAAGCAGGAAGGTCTAGGCCTTGTGCTTTTAGTCTCTACTTTGCTTCAGATCCAGAGAATGATCTGACTCTTCAGCTCTTGCCTAACTGGTTTTTCCATAAACAACCTGAGCCTTTCTCTGGAGTGGGAGGTCTTCATTTCTATAATTCAAATTTAATCCTGGCATTGTGATTGGTCAATCTTAAAACCTCAGAACTTGTTGTCATGGACAAATAAGATGTCTCTCTGGCTCACCAGAGCCAAAAGGTATGATTACCTAGGGGAGGGCTCTCTCTCTCTCTCTCTCTCTCTCTCTCTCTCTCTCTCTCTCTCTCTCTCTCTCTCTCTCTCGTCTCTTGGCTGGCCACCTCAGAGTCCTGAACCTCCAGGTTTTGGTAAGCCTACCTAGTAGCTGAGATGAGGGGAGACCCTTTAAGTCCCACATGGCTTTACCCCCTTCACCTCCCTCATGGCAGAGCTCTCTGAACTTTTTCCTTTCCTTCTCTTAATATGTTTCTTCCGGACCCATCTGGTGGGCTCACAAGCCTCATGGGTGCTTTCGGGCAGTTAGGCGCTCCTATTCCCCTTTTCTTGGTTCAGACTCTCCTTTCTCTATCCCGACTTCCAAATGAATGTAATAATTTAATAACCATCCTTCTCAGTCTTAGTTTATCCAATTCTTTGGTTAAACGCAGACCTAACTCAGTGTGTGGGGTTCAAGAACTCTTTCTAAGCCCAATTACACTGTGGCACTCTGAAGGTGTTTTAGATTCAGTTTCAGATTTCTTTAGACATCTCACAGACTCTACTACCCTGACACATGCAGAATTGACACACACATTAGGACACTGAATACGGAAGAAAACACCATCATCTCTGATAAGAAAATAAACCTGAGACCCAAGAAGTGACTGAACACACACAAGCACTCCTATTCCTTGTGTAACGGACTACTTGGTACAACTATCTGCACTGATTCTTCAATGACAAATTCTTCCATGTCCGTTTGATACTCGGTTGTTTTCTTCTCTGCATTCTCCCTTCTAATGTATTATTTAGTTATCTCCTCACAAAGTCAGCTCAACCGCCATGTATCCCTACTGATGTCTATTATAAACAAAACAAGTGCTCGTAGTGTATGGGCATCAGAAGAGTAGGTTGTTTTGTAAAGAAATTAGAAGCAACAATATGGAACCATTGATATCAATTCCAAAGGTCATATCCAAACCCAGACAGAATCCTCACCAATTTTCCATTAGAACTGATTTTCTTGATGAAATAATTAAGTTACACAATTTATTTTATGTCCTATTGGCTTCATTTTGCCATTATATCTAATGCATATCATTTTAAGCGTCTGGCGTTCCATTATTTTCATTACAAGTGTGTAGTATTTTGGCTGCATTGCTGCTAGATATATTTCTAGCAAGCTTATAAGCCTGCTAGCAATTAAAGCATTGCTTTCCTAGAGAAAATGTACTGTGAATTTCATGTTTTTTTTTCCTTCAGTTGCTTCTCCTCTTCTCTCTATTTGAAAGACAAAAATGGCAGTTTTTGTAGTGCTTTTCACATTCTGTGTGAAACTTCATTTGTGAATGTATTCTTAGAACTAGAAAATTGTAACTGATATTTTACATTTCATATTATATTATTTAGATAAAGCATGGCTTATTTTTCTATTTGTACTTTTTTTAAAAAAAAATTCTGATATATCACGAGGACACAAAAACCCATGCCACCCAAAGCTAGATACTAGCGATGGAGAGACTGCTCAGAGGGTTAAGGCCTGATGACCTGAGTGTAATTCTCCAGTACCCGTGTAAGGACAGGTGCACAAAGTGGCACATGAATCTGGAGTTCTTTTGTATTAGGAGGAGATCCTGGTGCTCCCATTTTTTCTTTCTCCTTCTCTCTCTCACTCTCTCTCTAAACAAGTATTTTTGAAATGAAATAAAATAAAATTTTATTTCTAACCCATGAAACCATTTTTTTTTTTTTGGTTTTTCGATGTAGGGTCTCGCTCTAGTCCAGGCTGACCTGGATTTCACTATGTAGTCTCAGGGTGGCCTTGAACTCACAGCAATCATCCTACCTCTGCCTCCCGAGTGCTGGGATTAAAGGCATGCACCACCATGCCTGGCCCATGAAACCATTCCTTTTTTTCTCATTTCAGGCACCACAGTCTGTATTATTTGCTTGTGTGTCCTTAGCTAGTTAAGCAAGCCTCTCTGAACAACTTTTCCATCCACTTGTGTGATTTTGAGTCATACCAAAATTTTATGGTGCAGAAGGGTTGTTAACAACAAATGAGATTCTGTTTGTCGGGCTCCCTTTTCATTGCTGAGTACTGAGTGTACACTCCACACAAGGGACCTTCCTAAAGAAACTCTTGTATGCAACAAGTTCCTCCAAGCCTA